>CM045772.1:28016674-28297560 GCA_025200525.1 Camellia lanceoleosa | reverse complement strand
TGAGTTCATGCCAATGCCAACTTGCATTTGACATATCGGTGGACTTCATTCTTCATGTCAAATAGGAGTTGTTGTTGGATTACCACATTGGATTTAGCATATCTGGTGGAGGTGCTCTTAGTTTACTCTTGATGACAAGGAGACACATTTGTTTCTTACTAACAAGTGTTCCAAATTTTTCATTTTGTTACTTTTCTATGTCCTTATATATATGGAACTACTTGGAGTATATCATGATAATAGCAACTGAATTTTGAATTTTATATTTAGTAAAATGAATTATATATTTTAAATAGTAAAAACCATTAAAAATAAATATAAAGGTGTAAATAATTTCTCACACCTCAGCTGTACTGGTAGAGGTATGTCTGAATTTAACCCACACTCCCAATTTTTTATACTGGATTCCCTGGACTAATCTTAACAACATACATCATACTTCATTGATTTTTATTTAATATGATGTGGCGGCAATGAGAGAATCAAAATAATATGACTTCCACATGGATGAAGTTATCTTAAAATACAATTTTTGGTGGACTCTCGTTTACCAAATAAACAGGGGTTCAATTAGTCCCCATCGTGTTAACATCATTGGGCTGCTGTGATGCAAAACTATATTGATTAAATACTATTGGTCTAAATACAGATTCATTGTAAAAATTTACTGATTGGATAAGCTTTGGTGATGTATTGGATTTCTGCAACTAATAAAACTCTATTTCTATGGTGCTGCTCGAAACTGCTGCTTTATTGGCATTTTCTCTTCCTCTTCTTCACTTGCTCAAAAAAGTAGTCCGTTGGAAGGTGGCTTGCTGTCTCCAACTTATATCCATACCTGTATCCAGTGCCATGGTTTTGTTTATCAAAAAAACAAAAAATCCCCCTCTAGTATGGTTTTGTCCAACATCATTCACTATTACCAAATGGCCAGGAGTCAAAGTAACACTCCTTGCCACATCTAAAGTATTTAATTGAGCACTTTCTACTTTTGTCAACCCGTACCAAGGGGGCTTAAAAAGTACATATCTACAATCATTACAAATTAGCATACCTAGATATAGCTACAATTATGCACCTTCAACACATTCCTCATTTGGAAGTGTGATTTTAATAGAACATCATTTTATATAATACAGGGAACAGAGTATGCTATGATGCCCTGCAAAAGCAAAGAGGCCGGTATGTAGATTTTCCTATCACAGATATCTTTAAAATGATGGGCCGTGCATGGCAGACCCAACTATGATCAACGCGGCAGAAGCTGTTCTGGTTCATGAACCGAGAAAACTATAAAGGTTAAATAAAGATTGTTATGCAATATCGTAAATATTGATTATATACAACAGTAATTTTTCTATTTTATAATTGCTGGAATAACTGTTTTCTCTTTTGCAGTTCCTGTATGAACCGTTGGAATTTCCGGTTGAAAGTAGTCTGAGAACAGTTGCATGATCACATCAATGCTGAGATAATTTCTGGAACAATTTGCCATAAAGATCTGATGCAGTACATTATCTCCGTGGACCCTATTTGTTCCGGAGATTGGTAGAAGTTTTGGCAATTCCTACTGCTATGCTTTAATTTAACTGAATTAATTAGCAGTGGCTTGCTTTGGTAGCAGAGATCATCTAGGTGTCCTCTCAGAGCTTTTTATTTGTTGAGGATCAATCCTCTAATGCAGTTCACCATTTGGGACCTTAATCTATAAGTCATTTACTGTATGCATTAACAGAATTAATTAACGTGAGTGGCTTGGCGATTGGTGAATCATCCTAGGTGTCTCTCAGAGCTTTTATTTGTTGAGGGATCAATCCTCTAATTCAGTTCAACATTTTGGGACCTTAATCTCTGAGTAGACTGGACTTTCACAGTCATTGAACTATTTTGTATTGTCAACATTCCGCTTACACCTATCACCGAAAAATACCATCCAGTCAATAGAAGTAGTTTAATGGATACATGTACTAAAATTTAATTTATTGCTGTGAACCAGTTACACAAATGTGTTACATTTGTGTGGCAGTACATTCCAGAAAGTAAAATGCGTATAAGTTAATGGAACTGTCCACATTAGTGAATTGTAGAAGTGTTTAATTCTTTGAGGTTCATCTCATGACTAATAATTTACTATTCGAAAGTGCACAAATTGAAACCTTTTTATGGTGGTTAAATGTTTTGACCTCTCGAGTTGAGAAGGAAATCTGATAAAATGCATCTTTTAATAGCTCCAAGTGTTTGACTGGAGTTATTTGATGGAATTTATGGCTGCTATAAATCCATCAATAAATTTATTTAAAAAGAAAATTGGTATTGCTTATAAAGTAAAATAATCATGCATTGCTAGTCCAAAATATTCTCAATTATTTTTTTTTTTTTAGTTTTGGTGTGGAATGTGCTACTCGGTGTTATTACTCTACTAAGAAGCATTGACCGCGGACATGCAAACCGACAATTTTCAAGAATTCCGGGACATGATGCTTGAGGACACGTGCAAAAATATAGTTTTATATATTTATTATATGTAATGTAGATGAATATTCCATTGAAGAAAAGAAATTTGAAAAAAATGCAACATAACACTAATTCCCGAAGTTTAAAGGAGGTATTAATAGTTATATCGACTTGTTTGGTTACGGTTTTAGAAAATTCTACTTTTTATTTTATGTATTTTAATGTTTTCAATGATTTTTTAATATTTTTAAATAATTTTTTTTTTAATTTTTAGACACACCTAACATAAATACCTTAAAAAGTATAATATTTGTGAAAAAAAATCTTTAAAAATAACACTAAATACTAAAAATAAAAATAAAAAATACTAAAATTTAGTTACATTTTTCATTTTTATGTATTTATTAAAATTTTAAAATATTTTTTACAAATATTTTTACTATTTAGACTATATCTAAGTGAAGGCATCGAAAAAAGTAAAAGAATTGCTTAAAATTTAAAAAATATTCACTACAAACAAAAAAAACACAAAAATAAAAAACTGAATTTTGGAAGCGAAACCAAAACACTGGCGATTGATTTTATAATATAAATATATATTTAATCATGGTATCATGGTACCATTTCAAGTTAATTTGTTCAAACTATAATTTATTTTTATGTGTTTAAGCGATGGACATGTATGTCTCCCAAGTGTTTGAAGCGTGCAGTCTAAAAACTAAAAAAATTAAAATGAAATGTTTGGATGTGTGCACGACCGGTGTCGATGAGTGTCGATGTCAACAGATATGACACCTTAAGTGTCCATGCTTCCAAGTGTCTCAATTTAAGTAATTAATAAACAAACTCTCTTGCCTAAATATTATTGAAAAATAAAAAATGAATTCATGTGACTGACATTAATTAGCAAGAAGTGACCTGGTATCATTAATTGCATTTGCTCTATGTAATGATCACAGTGATTGCCCAAGTATGCATAACATTTTAGATAATTAGAAAAGAACAGATTCATTTAAGTTTAATATGCATGTGATAAAATGCTGTAACTTCACAGCACACATGAAGGAATTTATGATTGACAGTTTGACACTTTTAGAGTGTCAAGATGTACTTGGGGAGTTAAGTATGTTAGTCTCTGAGATGTGCTGTCGTCTTTTGCAATGGTGATCTACAGAACATGGATCACATCACAAGTTATAAATTTTGAGCTGTAGTTGTCTTTGTTCCTTGCAAAAGTTCTTTACAAATATATCCATGTCACAGGCTGTTAATCCAGCTTACTATGGCTTGGAGGATACTGAACCTGGAACTGTGGTTCTTGCTTATCAAGGTAATAGTATAACTTTAAAATCAGGGGGATAAATTTTGCTACAGTGCATCAATACCCTCAATCTAGTGCTACTTTTTGTAACCATTTCATTTTGGCAGCCTGGTGCAAAACACATTTGAGGATCTGGAAGACAGTGGATGTGTAAAGATGGATGAAGACAGCGTAGAGCCTACAATGTTGGGTTCAATAGCCTCTCAGTATTACCCTAGCTTCATGACCCGTGTCAATGTTTGGTTCAAACATAGGCCAAGATACATCACTTGAAGTAAAAATTCCAACATACTCGACTATTTAACTTTCATTTTTGTTTTCTTTAAACAATGTTTGACCTCACTTATTTTCATCCAGGTTTTCCTTCACGTACTGTCTGGTGCTTCTGAATATGATGAGCTTCCTGTCTTGGCATAATGAGGTGGTTTTCTAATGATGATGTGGGTCTGATATGTTTTGTTGTTTTCATTGTAATGTTGTATATTTTAATCTGAACTCTTTGTGGATGGTAATTTATATATGCATGTATGGTAGATTTGCATGGTAGTAAGGCATAATATCATGCTCTATCCATATGCTTTAAGTAACAATCAACCATGTCCTTTAGGTGGCTTTCAAATAAAACGAACATGGAACTTGGATACAGTAAATATTAAAATGATATTAATTACTTGAAGGAAAATAAAATATATAGTCCGTGATGAGTAGTATGTTTCACTTTGATCAGATTTACCAAATGCAAACCTAGAAAGATTTTCAAATTTGAATTTCTTAGAGTATTGTGGATGAAGGTAGCTGGATGAGCCTGAGAAGATGGAGGGTACCTAGATAACTAAAGATCACCAGAGGTGGTGGAGGAGAGATGTATTCAATTTTGGATAAAATGATGCGTACTAATATAATTAAATGATCCTTCAAAAGTTTATGGTTCCAAATTGATTCTCTTTTGCTGTGGTCTGTTGATTCTGGCTTATCACTGGGTGTAAGTTCTGGCCCATTACCTGTGTCCATGTATCTTTTAATGGCAAAATGTACCCATTGGACACATGACCTTTCTGTAAGGGTATAGGGTATGTGAGTCCCTACATCTGATTTAGCACACACCAACGAAAAGGGTTTCTGGCAGTTCACGTTACTGTATCGTGTACATAAGACTACTAATTATGTTACTTCCTTGACATGGTTGTTTTAAAATGAGTAAGCAACCATGCCTAATACTCTACGTTTCATAAACACAAATTTTCTATTGGAAATAAAGAAGAATATTAAGAAAACCGATTTATTGCTGTCACTGAGTAGTTGGGCTTATGAATTTGATGAATCGGTCAAAGACACATATCTGATTTATCATATACTATCCATCTGATTTATTATTGGCTGTTGTCATGATGACATCATCTAAAAGTTTATGTGAGATACACATGCAATGTCTGTTGAATTTTCTCTAATCATTCTATTTTTATTTTTTTATAGGAAAACTTCAATGAAGCATTATCTGAAAGTTCCATATATGGTGGATCTGAATCGCCTAGATGATCCCACATGTTAAACAAATCTACTTTTTCAGGTCAGCATCTCTTTTTGATCATATTCTGAACACAATAATGTGAAACGTTTTACATGGTTCTTTGTATTTCTTGTTTTTTTCCTTTTGGTAAATTTTTCCCCCTACATTATTCTCTTTTTCTTAATTGCATGATGTTTGGTTTACAGGCACACTTTTTATTGATTAGAATTACCAATCAGCGACTATATCACAGACTTAAAATCAGTGTTAGATCAGTATCGTATCATACAGGCCATGATAGACATATGTGCTAACAGTGGATGGCTTTCCAAGCACAATCACTTGTATGCATCTTCTGCAAATGGTCATGCAGGTATTCCTCCCTGTAGTTGCATTAGTCCTTTTCACAGTAAATGAAGGATGTGGTAGAAGAAGAAGCTGATACCAATTCTGTCTGCCATATAGAGAAGAAAGCTTATTTTATTTTATTTTTTTTTCCTTTAAAACAAGTCATTCTTTGGGGCTGCACTTCTCTTCAATAATTCCGCCCATTATTAAGCTTTTATTTTCTATGATCTTGTGTTCTTAAGGTTGTGTCTATGTTAGAGACCTACTTCTCCGCAGCTCAGGGATGCTCATCAATGCATCTAATTTCTTTGATGAACTGTATGCTTGAAATAATATCTTCTTGTAGTACTCATAAATGATTTTTTAATGTACAACTCATAAGTCATATCCATGTGGCCCTTGAAATTTTGGTTCTTCCAACAGTTTGAATGAACAACTTGATCTGATTTTCTTCCTCAAACTTGATGTAGTACCATCATATTCATTGCATTAATTGTTGTCCTGAAATAACCTAGAGCTGCTTTTTTGGCTTCTAGAGTAGTCTTATTTTTTTCTCTTTTGTCCATCAAAAAAGATGAATACAGCCTACATGTGAAGCTTTAGTTTTGCCTGTTATTTTTTTCTCCTCTTCAAGCATACATTTTGATAGCGTTTACCTTTCATTTTCAGGGTTTATGGTTTGACAAGGATTCGTCTCTATGGATGTTGCCAAGCATGACTGATGATCTTGTGGGTATACTTAGAAGAAAAGGAATTTCAAATGTGCAGCAACTACTGGATCTTCCCAAGTCAACTTTGCAGGCTTGCATTGGAAATTCAACTGCTTCAAGATTTTATCAGGTGTGGTCAAATATTTAAAATTGTTTGGCTTTGTGTTGTGCTGAATTTGCACTTATTTGCTCCTAATAAGTTAGTCATTAAGGAAGATCGAAGAAGATTTTGGCTCCGTTTGTTTTGACATAAAATGTTTTTGTCAAAAATATTTTACTCATATTTCATTGTTTGGTTGAACAAATAGCAAGTAAAACATTTTTGAAGGAAAATATTTTTGCATAAATTTCGAGAAAATGACTTGCCTTTAAAAATTCCGCTGGTCAATTTTACAAAGTTGACTTTTACTTGCTACCTTTTCTACATATTTAGCCTTTTTAGATAAATATCTTAGCTCACTAAAAAGTCATAAATGACGCATTGACACTTTATTCAATCAAAATTTCTCTTTTATGCAATAAAATATTTTTGTTTCAAGTGTCACACAAATGACGAAAACAAAAGCAAAAAGATTTTTTGTGTAAAATCAATTTACAAGAAAAACATTTTTTGTGTGTAAAATATTTTACGTTGAAACAAACAGAGCCTTTGTCATCAATTCCAACCAGCCAACTAGTGATTTTGGCCTGTGTTTGTCTCTCTGTTAATACCTAATCTTAGATCCTAGATAGAGATTTTGGCTGTAAACATGCTTTGCCTCTCCTTTAGAAACACGTTTGAGTGCGATGAAATGAAATAAAGTGGGAATGGAATACATGGTAAAATGGAATGGAATGCTCATTCTCATTCTCTTGTTTGGTTGACATAGTAAATGATGTGGGAATGAAATCCATTCCCATTCCCATGTTTGGTTTGTCAAATAAATTGAATGGTTAAGAAACTAATAACTATTAGATTAAATATTGTATAATCATATTAAATTTAAAAAATGAATAAAAATTGTAAAAAATTCATTAATACCTCAAAGATGATTGGACCACCACTGATCAACATTACAGAATGATAAAATTTAAATCTACTATACCTAACAGTAGCTCATTCATTATGTCAATTTATTCTTGATGTTTTGATGTTTTGTGTCTTTTGTTTTATATTTCTTGTTGTAGAAAATACATACAGTTTTTAAAAAAAAATTCAATAATGTCTTTTAGGTAGAAATTTTTTAATCTGTCAACAAGAAATAACATTCACTTGTGTAGTGTTTATGTATGGAATAAAATTAATTTTTCAAATTAATTCACATGGCTAAAGAAACATAAAATGAAAGATACAAATCACTCAATCTTGTGTATGTGAAACAAAATTTAAATTAAGAAAAAAGGAAAAAAAATAAAATACAAACCAACTATATATAAAAATAAAAAATAAAAACGTGATACATATATATATGTTCTATTATACATTGAATGTGATTTCATAGAGTTTTATATATATATATATACACCTTACAACTAACATCTAAATAAATTGAAACATAATTTAAAAAATATATATATTGAACCTGATAGAAGAATAATGATAGAGTCGTCTATGGCTGATTGTTTGTATGTGAGAGTATTCGTAGAGAGAGATTGAAGAGAGAGAAGAAGAATTTTTTTTCTTGAAACAATCATTTTGTTTTTATTTTTATGAGAGAGATTGTTATTTTATTTTATAATGATTCCGTGTTGGAATGGAATAGTTATTCCTTAGCTTCCCGTATGGGATAGGTATTCTCACTTTTTGTTGGAATGGGCATTCTCATGGAATAACTATTCCCACTTAAATAAAACATAACAATTGAGGGAAAGGGAATACAAAGCTAGAATAGGCATTCCATTCCAGTCCATTCCATCGTACCAACCGTGCTCTTAATAATGCTTACAATTCTTAGACAAAAGTTTTATCATATTGACTCAAATACTCTTGTTGCTCAAGTATGGTCATTTTTTCTTACCCGATTTGTGGTGTTGAGTATCCGCCATACTCATTTTCTCAGGACTTGGAGCAATTTCCTCGTGTCCAAGTTAGATTAAAACTTCAGAAAAGGAATCCCGATGCTGGGAAGGCTTTCAATCTGAACATTACATTGGAAAAAACAAATTCCCGGCGCAAACAATCAAGAGCTTTTACCCCTCGATTCCCAAAGGTAAAAAGTTCACCCTCTTATTTTTGCTCAAAAGCACAGCTGAGTTTGACATTTTTTTTTTTCCGTTTCTCGTTTACAGTTGAAAGATGAAGCATGGTGGTTGGTCCTAGGTAACACCTCAACCTCTGAACTCTATGCTCTGAAGAGAGTTTCTTTCTCCAATCGATTGGTCACCCACATGGAGTTGCCGTCAACTCCAACCACTATCAGGTTGGTAAACATTTCTTTTTTTGAAATTACAGTTTCTTCTATTACTGTTCAAAGTGAATGACATGATAAAATTCTGTTCATATTCTGGCTGAGTCTGCGGTTTAAAGTAGTTATAAACTGAAAATTGCATTATCTTTGCCAGGGGTGAAGCTGATTCTAGTGTCAGATTGTTACATTGGGTTTGAACAAGAATACTCTGTAGAAGGACTTGTTTAACCTTAATAACTGGAAGCTGGAATTTTTGAACATTGTAAGTTCCAAATTTCAGAAGCCAAATTACACATATGATTGAGTGTTTTTGTCAATAGATAGAACAGATGTAGTAGGGTCAGCTTCAATCAAATGGAATATACATTTGAGTATACTAGATATGTCAATATTATCTTTCTATCCATATGACTATGGAGCCCAATGTAATTAAAACTTAAAAGGAACCCAATGTAATTATGTTAAACTTGTGTAGCTTATTGTATTTTCTTCAAATCTCAAGAAAGATCAGTGTAATTTATCCAAAAAATAAATATATTCTCATCACATGAATAAATTTAAGCTACACATTAAATTTTGGATAAATTTCACTTCATTTCTTTGTGGTTTGATCCAACTATGATTACCCCGTATCATTTAGAAATAATCATTTATTCCTTTGTGATTTGTAAGTTGAAATTCACTTTTAGTCATTCTGTCCATGTTAATAGTATGTGAAATACGTGTTAGGACAGAAGGGGAAATAACCTCTTTTTTGCACATGGAATAATGCATAGAGGCTAAAGTGAATTTTGCCCCTCAAAAAAATGATGAAATTTTTCCTAGTTTGCACAATGAAATTACCTGTGGACAAGGATATTTCAGTTTTTTTGTTTAAGCCTTCAACGGGTTGATGATGCACATTACTCTACAAATTACAAAGGGATTATGTGTTTATTTTCTAGAATTGGGATCCTTTTAGGTAAATAATATGGATTGGAGGATATTATCCGGGCTTGTGGGATTTACCCAAGTCTCATTTTAAAATTTGAATGTTCATTTTGTTAGGCGTTCTAAGGTCCATGTATGTCATTGAAAAAAAAATTAGGCCTTGTTTGGCAAGTGATGATTTTAGTTAAAAAATTAAAAGTCACTAAAAATTAAAAACTAACAACTTACATAAAAAAGTGAGAGACTTCATTCTTTATACTTTTTACATCTTTTCATAAAAAATTAAAAGTCATTCCAAATATATTAGTTTTTTTTACATTATATTTTAGTTAGAAAATCAAAAATTATTAAAAAGTCTGTTTCCAAACACCTAAGTCAATCCAATAATCGAGCATGTTCGTTTTATTGCATTTGTTTTAAAAAAATTGAACAGTAGATGTATTTTTTGAATATACTATTTATTTTTTTAAAAAATAAACGTAATAAAACGCAGATATTACAATCATTGAATGGATTTCATTTTTTATTTTTATTTTTTATGAATAACATAGTGGATTATTGAAATTGGACTAATGGTGGGCCTCTCGAGCCGGGAAAATACTTTAAAGGAATTCAACTCCATTTCAATTTACAATAAATTATGCACATATGGTTCAAATCATAAGTAGTAAAGTAAATTTGACATTAAATATTTGGTTAGATTACAAATAAAATTTTGAGATTTGTTTAAAATATAAATTATTTTTTGTGATTTGAAAAATTATAAATACTTTATTGTTAGAATTTTTTATTTAACAGAATTAACTGAAAAAATAAAATTAAATAACTGTTTTTTTATATAATGATAAAATTATCTAAATATTAATTGAAATAAAATTTTAATAATATTAAAATTATTAATTAACTTAATGATTTGTTAATTAAAAATCCATTTGGAAATTAGAAATTTGAAAGCTAAGATGTAATTTTTAAAATTATAAGGGATAAATTATATTTTAAGTAAATTTTAAAAGATGTATTTATAATTTATCTTAAATATTTTTTATGCATATTTTTTCTTTATGGACGTATCATTTTACTAGAATATTGAATTTCTTGAAATTCTAACAAAAAGTAGTTAAAAATTGAAAAGACATTATAAATTTAACAAATTAAAAATTATTAAAAGTTATTACATTATATTTTTATATATCTTTTTATAAATTAAAATAATCAATTCTCAAATGAGTACAAAGCCATATGCATTAGTGGAATCCGAAACACTTGCCTACCAGTCATCCCCTACCCTCTCAATTCTAAACTTTAGGAAGCAAAAGGAAAGAGGTAACAAAAGAGCCAAATAAAAAACAAATATAAGTGCAAAACAGCAAGTGGTGCTCAATCAATCTTTATAATAACATTTAATAAACCCAAAAACACAAAAGTGGTGTTTGATTATTCAACACACTCCCTCAGGGCATTTGGCCGGGTGATTAGGTAGCATTTCGGGTAACCACCAGGGTTGGTGGCCTGGTGGGCATTCTCCAGCCAAGAGTCAAGGTCGATTTTTTGGGAGGGCGTTTGAAATCTCTTGGAGAACACGTTAGTACTCTCCTTGACACTGTCTCTCTGTGCGGCGTGTGGTTGCACTTCATTGGTGTTTTAGTGGTGGGTCCTCACTTGGTGGGGTTAATTCTTAGGTGATCGGTTCTGCAGGGTGAGGCCCAGGGTTATGATGACACCTGAGCTCTTTTTCTTGGTTCAAAAAAAAAAAAAAAGTAGCATTTGGTATATTTCACGGTAATTAGTTTTTTTATTTATTATGAGGGTTATATATAATTATTAGTGGTTGCGGATAGTAGTCTATTTGTTGATATAAATATTTCTTATAATGTAATTACTCTATAATCTATTAACAAAATATATATATATATATATTTAATGATATAAATATTTTTCATGATGTAATTACTCTTAATCTATTAAAAATAAATAAAGATTATTCAACGCACATGGGCCCTACTTGATTGACATTTATCATCATTTATTTTATTATATTTGTATATAAAGACTGAAAAAATAAAAAATATAAACAAACAGAATCTTAAGCTTATTTAGTAACATTTGTGTTTATAATTTTTTATTTATATTTACAAAACTTTAAAAATTTCTAAAATTTGTTTGGTATTTATTTGCATTTTAAAAAATTTGTAAACAATTTACAACATTTTAAAATCTTTGTAATCATAAAAAAAAAATTAGTTTCAATTATTTAGAATTTTTTTTTGTTTTTTTCTTTCCTCCTCCCACCCCTTTCTCCCCCCCCCACCAACTGCTCATCACCACTGCTGGCCACCCCTCTTCTAGCCACCGTTGTCGGAAACCTCCTCCTACAATCACCTCTAGAAACCACCTTTAGTAGTTACTTGTCCAACATTTGGGACGTTAAAATAGCCCGCTGACCTGACCACCTTGGGCTAAGGCTCGGACCATGCTTTTTTCTGGGCCGTTCGACACCCAACATCACTTTCAAGCTATTTTGGTGTAAACAAATTATTAGATCTGGCCCAAGGCCTGATTGCCCTTTGGTCTAGGTCCTGGGCTAGGCTAGACCAGGCTGATTTTACACCTCTACCCAAAATCACTATTCAAATCCACTTCTAATGATTGACCACCATTTATGATCATTAACAATCATTTTCAACTAACAACCGCCTTCAACCACAACTAACACCCACCTTCAACCACAACTAACACCTCAGGTGGCCAAAAACAACATCTGATTACCACTTTTGCACAACAAACATATATGTGGCCAGAATTTGTAACAACCTTCAGCCATCACCTTTTTCTACTCACTCTTTTTACTTTATTTCAAAACAAAATTTTGAAATACATGTACCAAATATGTTTTTGTTTTTATTTTTACCAAAAATAAATATAAATATGTTTAATATTTTCTATAGATTTAAAAAAAAAAAAAAAAATGCGCTACCAAACAACACCTTAAAATTTGATTATCAAATTTATTTATATTGATGTAAACTACTTTATCTTAGTTATTAATTGGTTTAAAAATGAATTATATAAAAAAACTCAACCCCCTGTAACATCACTAAGTGTAGAATTAAACGTAATGTTTAAGAATCTCTAACATTTTTTCTTTAAGAATAGTGAAATCTATCATGCCATATGAAGAAATCACATATAAAAAAAAAAAAAAATTGATAAAATATTTAAGTGAAATATATAACAGAATTAAAGGAGATGAAAGATTACATACCTTGTGCGACGAATATACATTTTTAATGTTCTTTAATCTATCTTTTGTTTCAATCATAGGTTTAAAATTAATAGTCCATTGATACTTCATCATTATAATATTGATAATCTCATATCATAATATTAATCACATCAACTCATTATTCATTTAATGTCAAAATAATATATAATTTTTGTATAGTTGAATTGAAATCTAAAACATTTATAAAGAATTCAGGATGGCACTTTATATTGATTTTCTTAAACTCTATTATGTCTAGGTTCATATAAAGCAAGAACTACACACATAAAGCAAGAACCACAAACTAGATTGAATTGATAAGCAAACATAGTGGAACAAAAAACTTAAAAGCCCATGGGCCATGAACCGTTATTAACTAGACAACATTTTTAGGCCCGATACACATGGGGTGCAAGCCGAGGCCGTGGGTGCACCATAAGTGGTGCGGCCCGTTACAAGATTAGCCATAGGCTTCATCCATGTTGAGCTTCTCGGCCGATTGTCCATCGGCCAAGTCCCAGTCAAAGGCATGGACCAAGGTTGCGGATAATAACTGGACCATACGCAACCCTAAGCTCATCCCGGCACATATCCGACGGCCTGCACCAAATGGTATGACCTCAAAATCATTTCCCCTAACATCAGCATTGGGCTTTTCGCCACCAGGTAGGAATCGTTCTGGCCGAAACTCTAATGGCTCGGCCCACGCATCTGGATCACGGGCTATGGCCCATACATTGACAAGAAGAGTTGAGCCCTTTGGAATGAAATAGCCATTGATTTCACAACTGTTAGATGCCATTCGAGGGAGAGAGAGTGGGGTTGATGGGTGAAGTCGAAAGGTTTCCTTGATGATGGCTTGGAGAAAGGTTAATTGGGCTAGGTCTGATTCAGTTACTTGTCGATTTGGGCCGACTACTGAGTCCAGCTCCTGTTTAGCTTGGGCTAGCATTTTTGGGTGGCGGATGAGTTCTGCTATGGCCCACTCAACTGTGCTAGATGATGTATCTGTTCCTGCTGTGAACAAATCCTGCCATAAATTACTTAATTATGTAAGCAAAAATATATTATTGTGATCCAACTCAAAATATAACATCCAAAATAGTAATAGAAATGCCCAAAATACCTAATTTGAAATTGGTTTAACACACTACACTTCATTTTAGGAACATATTGTAAGTGGATAATATTTGAGACAAATAGGACATGTAATCACCTTTTTCTCAATCTTATGTTATTTATAACTGAGTATATAGAAATATATTATTTAATTTTAAGGAAGAAATTAAACAATCAATATCTAATATTAAAAAAATAATAAAATAAAATTTATTCTGGTTTAATTTTTTAAAACTGCTTTGGAGTTTTCTTATTTTATTTGTTTTTTTTAATATATATTTTAGTTCTTTTTTTTTTTGTTTTACTTTTTAAATGCATGGTGCACTTGAAAATGTAAAAAATGTATGAAAAATCTAAAAAAACTCAAGAAAAAAAAATTATAAAATCAGAATGTCTTTAGTGAACTTTTTCATCAAATCATTTCCCTTTTAAGTTCATTTAGATTAGGTGCATGCAAAAACAAAATTTTAAAATTTTTTTAAATTAAAATATGATTTTTTTAAAATAAAAAAACTCAAAAATTATAGGAATAATTATATTTCAGTGGAGTAGTGGCAAAAAAATTTGATGATGGTGTCATTCTTGTACTTGGTGCAATTTTTCCTGTGTGTCAGAATTGCACAAAAAAAAAAAAAAAACTCAGTTGTAGTGTAATTATTTTGTGATTGTCCCATCTATTTGCAATTTCTCAAAAATTATATTTGAGTTTAAAAACCAAACAAGTTAGATGGCCATGTTTGATTTGGTTTTCAGAAAATTGTTAAAAAAAATTATTCTGAAAACAAAAAATTAATTTTGTAAAAGAAATAAAAAATAAAAAATGCTTATCATTTTTATGTAATTTTATCGTTTGAGAGGCTAGAAATAACTTTTAAAAGTTTAAAAATATATTTTTGATATTTATTTTGGGAGTCGTTATTTCCTCTAATTTGCTCTAAATACAATCCTTCTTTGCTCAAAATACATTAATATCCTTGGAATTTTGATTTTTTTTTAGAGAGTATATTTTATGTGAAATGATATTAATGTAACTATGTACAATAAAGGACAAAAGAAAAAAGTGTATTTGAAATAAAATGGAGTGAGAATAACAACTTTCTTTATTTTATCAAATTAGTTTCCATTTTTTTTTTTATAAAAAATTCTCAAAATATTTTTGAAAAACAAACAAAATGGCTGATATATATATATATATATATATTTTTAATCAAATTTCATGAGAATGGATATTTGGGATAAGTTTTAAAAGAGGGTTACGATTTAGACCCAGCACTTTTGTGTGAGAGAGGGGGGGAGAGAGAGGAGAAAAAAAATAAAAAATAAAACATAATGTATGGTCACAAATTATTTTTTTTTTTGGGGGGGAATCATAAGTATTATTGTTTAAAAAATAGATTTTGATAAAAGTATTGTCGAAAAACTTGGAGTGATTCTTATCAAATTAAGGGTATGTTTGGGAACATACTTAAAATAGAGAGAAAAAAAAAAAAAAAAATTCAAAAATCACTATCAGAAGTAAACTCCCCCCCCTCTCTCTCTCTCTCTCTCTCTCTCTCTCTCTATATATATATATATATATAGATATATATTTTTTACATATTTTTCGTAAAAAGTAAAAAATTAACTAAAATAATTAATTTCTAAAATAATCTTGAAGTTTTCTATATTTAAAATAAACCTTTTGAGATTTATTTAAAATATAGATTATCCATTGATTTTAAAAATTACAAATATATGAAAAAAATTTATTTAACAGAATTATTGGAAAAACTAAAATTCATAACTCTCTCATATACAACAAATATAATTACTTGAATTGTTAATTGAAATATATTTTTAATATCATTAAAAACATAATTGAATTGATAATTTATTATACAATTAGAAACTTAAGGGCGAGATATAATTTTCAAAATTATAGAAGACAATCTATATTTTAAAAGGTGTATTTGAAATTTATCAAAAAAAAAAAAGAAAAAGAAAAGAAAGTGGGTCTTAAAAGTTATGAATATTCTCTAATTATTAATTTGTGAAGAAGATAATTAAATATTTTATAATTATCAATTATCATATTCTTAAAACAATACTGAATTTAAAAAAAAAAAAACTATTAAATCATTTTTCAAAAAGAAATTGCTGATGAAATGTATCATTTTCAAATCTCTAGCTTGAGAGAGAGAGAGAGTACCAAAAGCAAGGCTTTGATTTCGATGTCAGTGAGCTTCCCTCCCTCACCATCAGCATCATCCTTGAGAGAAATCAATGTACTCAACAAGTCTGTATGTTTTTGGGCTCCACTACTAGAATAATTAACCTTGTGCTCTTCAAGGATCTTATTAAGAAATGAGTCAAACCTAGCGTGAAGTTTTTTCATTTTCGAAGCAACACCTTGGAGATCCAGCCACTCAAGAGCCGGGACAAAATCGCCGATGTTAAATACTCCGGCGAGGACCATCAGCTCCACTACCATCTCTTTGAATTCATCGGCCTTTGGATCGCCGCTACCGCTACCGTCACCGAACACCCTGTGACCCAACATCACCCGCCCTAGCGCGTTTGTGGTACACACGTTTAGTAGTTGCCCTAGGTTCACCGCTGCCGCTTGTCCGGCACTCGCCAACGCGCGCGTCAATATCGCTATCTCCTCCTGCATAAACCATTTCACCATTATTTGGAGTCGACTGGTGTTAACGGCGTTTGTTTGTTTGTTTTTGGCCTTGTTTGAGAAAGTCTATTAATTGGCTTTTTAGGCTAAAACCTATAAAAAGATAAAATATGATAAAATAATTAATAAGATAAAATATTACATCAAACTCATAATTATTTTACTTTTTCTCTCACAAATATCACATGCAACTATAAAAAATCTAACATCTTTCCAAGCATAAAATTTTTAGTCTATGAAAATAGCTTACTAAAATAACCAACTTCCCAAATAAGGCTTTTTTTAATTTATAAACTTCTTTTTTTATTGGGAAATTTATTAAAAATCAATAAATCTTATTATTTTATACATCTGATTTATCAAATTCTAATTCTCATATTTAAAATATTTTATAAATAATTTTACTCTTTCAAATATTTTTTTGAAATCCTTAGCAACTTGGTGATGTGATCATTCACATTAAATAAATTTGACAGTGTGAATGTTCACATCATGGAACATTCACATTGTGAATGTGAATATTGATGCGCGCTTCACCCTATTATTATTATAGATATTTTGATAATTATGTCACCCTTAAGATTTATTGAAATATAATAAAATAATTTGGACCATGTCGAACTTAAGTGGGTGAAGAGATATTTATGAATAAATGTTCCTATTTTATTCCTCAAACTAAATTGACGGATGGTATACGTGGCAATCTGTGTACAATTCAAATAAGTAAAAATAAAAAAATTAGTCATTCTTCATCTACTTATGTTTCACTTAATTCAAATTATTTTTTTTATATTCTAATAAGTCTTATAGGTGATATAGTTACCAAAATAACTCTAATAATAATATTCACATTAATAGTGTGAATGTTTAAGTGATCTTGACGTTCACACTATCAATGTGAACATTCACATTATAAAATAAAAATATTCACATTATTAAATTGCTAAGCGTTCAAAAAATATTTATAATAGTAAAATTGTCCATAAAATATCTTAAATATGATAATTATGATTTGGTGGATTAAATATCCAAATAATAAGAGTTATTGAAATATAAAAATATGTTTTGGGCTAATTAGAATATAAGTACATGAAAATGATTTCTCAATAAATTCTTCTTAATTTTTTTATTTTTATTTTTTATAAAAAACGTAAAAAAAATAGAAAAAATAATTAACTTATTAATAATAACTTTTTAATTTTTTACTATTTTAAGTTATTAGAGAAATGAAATACTTGACATAAGAGAAAATTGAAGCCATTACTTTATCTATTATTTGTCATATCTGCCAATTAGGTTTGGTTAGGTTAATTACATTCTTTCCTGCAATTAGTTATTTTATGAATATAAAAAAAATTTATAAAATGAAACACAAATATAAGGCGAATAGTGTGTCTCACATTGGAGATTCATAACGTGTGAGATTCAGTTTTTATCTGACATTTATATTTTATTGGGTGAAAAATTATCTTTGTACTTGAATTTAGTCTTCCAGCAATTTATCGTGATTATAGTTTTTCCTATGTTAGTCAACTATTAATTTGTCTTGTGGTAACGTAGTCAACTATAAAGTTGATTAATAAATTTTGTTGATATCAGCCAAAATAAAAATAATAAAATGTCTAATTTTACCTAATTTGACACTGCCATTTCCACCCCCATCAAGAAGGATAAAATATTGAGTCCACCAAACACCTAATAAACATTTACTAATTTTGAGCTTAACATTTTTTTTTATGATCATGTATCCTGTCTAATTTATGATCACCTCGAATAATTCTAAAACCTATGCAAAGTACCTTTTTTACGTGGAGCAAATCTCGTGCAAATCTTGTAGGCGTGACTCAAAAAAATTAATAATACCTAATAAAAGTTGAACTGAAACATAAAAAAAAACATACCCTAGACTCTAAACTGCACCCATAAGCCAACCGCCTGGAGTTTTAATTATTAATATTCTCCTCATGCAATTAATGCCACGGTTCAATGACATTGCTCTTTATACTTTATTACATATTTAAAAGTTGAACACATTAAAAGTTATATAGTTTACATATATAAAAGTTGAACATATTAAGAATTTAATAGTTAATGATGGTAATATTATATAATCAGTGAAAAAAAATGAAAATTTTAAATGTGTTGGATTATAATTATCGTAAATTTGATCACACCAAATCAAATTTATATTTATATAACATATTTAAACTATGAATATTTTATTAATTTTTTTTGGATAAATTACACTTTGCCCCTTAATGTTTAGTAATTTTCTCACTTTAATCCTTCTTGTGTCAAGTTACTCTAAATTCCTTTCAAACTAACTTATATTCAAAATTAGATAAAAAATAACATATTGAAAATTATATGATACGAAAATATTTTATGATATATAACTCATACCTTTAATACAAACTTAAACCTCAATATAATAAGATACTTTTTATGTCACGTGATGGTTAATGTTCCATTTTATATTTAATTTTGAACAAAAATCATAAAGAGTCAAAGTGAAGAAAAAAAATTAAGAATTAAAGTAAAAAATTTATTAAATATAAAAGAGGTAAAGTATAATTTAAATATTTATTTAGTTTTTGTTACAACATTAGTCCATATTTCAAGCATGTGCACGACATTGACAAGTGGACTTTTTGGTTTTGGATTCACGTCAAATAGAGACGTCACTACTTGTTTGTTGCCTTTGGTGTCTAGTCCGCCAATAGAGAAGCATTTAAATAGGAAAATAATTATATATATTCTATATATATATATATATATGATTTGACAATTAATATAAAATTTAGACGCACAAAATTGATACCAACTCCAGCAAATTTTATTTTACGTTCAAATTAGTTTTTAAAAATTAATTTAGCTTATGTCTTTCTAATTATATTAATTTTATATTTAGATTACTTTGGTTTTGAACCTTAACGTTTATAATCAAATGAAATATGCTGACCTAACCCTCAAATTTCATTTAGGCCACTTATAATTAGATATGATTGACTTGATACTATTTTGGTCGCACATTTGAAACTTATGAAGGTTAAATATTTTAAATCTTTTGCCAAATTATAAACTTTAGAGCTCCAAAATTTAGTCGAGATGCTTATAAACTAGTCCGGACACCCGGTTATCAAAAAAAGAAAAAAAAAAATTCATATTATCCCAAACTATTTCTGAAAAATCAATTAGAGCCTAAAATATATTAGTAAAAATTAAATTAAATTATTTAATTAATAAATTTTCTTCTCAGAAATAGAAAAATTATTTTTAAATAATAAATTACTAAAAAAAATAAAAATAAAAGCCTCATTTATCTCCCCTGAAAAAATTAATTGAGCCAAAATTTTCTAATCTCTCACATAACAGTTTAGTTAGCTCATCTTTATATTAATTTTAACCGAACTACTCGACTAGTAATAACTTAAAATTTGTGAGTAAAAATTATAAATAAATTAAAATTGTGAATAAAAATTTAGACACACATGTGCATAGAGAATCAACTTCTCTTGGTAAACAATACTAAACGAAGATGATTCTGTTATTACTTACAGACATGCATATAGGTCATATATCATACAAGATGATTGAATACTAAGACGTTACGAGAGAGAGAGACCTGCCGGACGTGTCGAAAATCATCCAACGCCTTGGTGGAGAAGAGATGGACGGAGCAGATTTTCCGAAGCATGCGCCACCGCGGACCGTACGGTGCAAAAACAAGGTCCTGATAATTATAAGCAATATGTTTGGCACCGGAGTTGGGTGGCCGGCTAGAAAAATTTGCATCATGTGTCTTCAAAAACTGCGCTGCCACCGACGCCGATGCCGCCACCACCACGTCCACCAGCCCCAGCCGGAGGTGCATGAGCGGCCCATATGTTCGAGCCATGGCGGCGATCGAGTGGTGAGGCATGGTGCCTAGGTGGGGCAGGTTTCCGATCACCGGCCATGGTTTTGGTCCCGGTGGAAGTGGTCTCGGGTGACGGTTAAAGAGAAGGGTGCGTAGGTTAAGCAAGCAGTATAGAAAAGCAATGAGCAAGAGTAGAGAATAAAAGCTAAAGAAGTCATTTTGTTTTTTGCGTTTTTGGTGAGTAGTGTTTTTAGAATAGAGGTCATATATAGTGATGTGATGACTATGTGAAACTATTTAGAAATGGGTAGGTATCAAGAGGAGGGTAGATTGGGAGCCTGCAAACTACCATATGGTCTAACAAAAATGTTATGGATAAGAAAAAATATACTCCCTCCCTTTCAAAATAATGGTTCCTTTTAGAGAATTTAATTTTTTTTTAGTAGTACAATTATTGTATTTGAAAAAAATTGATTTTTCAAAATTATCCTTTTAATAGTATATTTTTTGGAAATATCAATGTCATAATTGTACTTTTTATATTGTTTATTAATTTAAAAGAAAGGCAAAATAAGAAATTTATATTATTTTTGTACTTGATTTTTGAAAATAAACTAATATTTTGGGACAATAAAAAATAAAATAAGAAATTAATATTTTGAAACGGAGAGAGTATTTCAAAATTTATCTCAAAATTAATATAAATTTATTACTCATTTATTGTGATTTATGAATGAATATTTTTTCGGAATTAGTAACGTATGGGTGTATTTCTAATTTTGCTATGTGTGTGTGCGCGCGTGTGATGAGAGTGAATGGTAGGTGACATACAAGGACTAGTAAGAGTGTTAGCTAGCACATGCCAACTATATCTGACGAAAGGAAACATTTTACCTTGTCTATCTATCATCTTCCTTTTTGGGCCTCCAATAAGAAAATGTTTAAGCATTCATCACCTCACATCATGTCAAACTAGTTTGGTGAGTGAATAAATATTTTGAGAAAATATCGTGGGTATTTTAAAAAGTAATTATAAATTAGTAATTTTTTTTTAAAGAATACTAATAATTAAATTTATAAATTTTTGAATAAATTATAAATATATTCCTGAGATTTGATTAAAATACGAATCGTTCCTTATTGTTTTGAAAATTACATTCTATCTCTTGAGGTTTCTAATTTTATAACAAATCGTCACTTTTATTAATAAATCATTAAGTCAATTAACAGTTTTTAATGATGTTAAAAATATATTTTAATTAATAATTTAGATTATTTTATTATTGTATAGGAGAACAATTATGAATTTTATTTTTTTAGTTAATTCTCTTAAATAAAATTTTTTAATAAAGGGATATTTATAATTTTTCACACTACAGGAAATAATCTATATTTTAAGCAAATTTCAAGAGGTATATTTGTAATTTACCCTAAATTTTTTCAATTTATATTTATATTTTTTACGCTGGGTGCAATTCTTCCTAAACTTTTTTCTTGAAAACATCTTGGCTCTGATTATGAGAAAATATGATTGGACCATTCAGTTTGAGGCGTTGGCTTACGACAAGTAGTGATGGTAATTTGAACCTAGTCCAACGGGGACCTGCGCCCTGACCTCGATTAGAATAGTTTTTTTCCTGAAAAATACCCCTGTAGGGATGGGAATGGTATTTGAAATTAAATCCCGATCATTTCGAGGTAGGGCGAGGATAGCTTTCGATACGGACTGGTCCGTCACTGTCCCGATTTCTCACAAGTGAAATTACTATCATATCCCTATATATATATATATATATATATAAACCAAACCCAAAAAACACAAACAAAATTCACTCACATGGCCTCTTATCTCTCTCTCGGTTTCTCTCTCTCTCTCTCCAAAAGCCTCCCTCTTCCACTATTGTCATTCTCTCCCTCACTGCCAATCTCACTCTTTCTGCTGTCCTCCTCTCCCTCCTCTCATCACCGTTAAACTCAAATCTCAACCATCAACGCCAAACTCAACGGGGCTACCAAGTCTCCGATCTGTCTCATGTAGCTTGGATCTCACTCCTCATGCCCGTCGTGCCGCCAGATCTTGTCGTCCTCATATGGCTTGGATCTCACTCTCTCTCTCTCTCTCTTTCTCTACTCAGATATCTCTCTTAGATCTCTCTCTCTTTGTGATGTTGATGATGTTGTTGTTGATGTTGTTTGATGATGTTGTTGTTGATTTTGGTTGATGATGTTGTTGAATCGTTGTTATTGCTAACTTTGCTGCTATTATTTGGTTTTTTGCTTTGTTGCTTTTTTTGGTCAGAAATTTTTGGGATCGAGGCAGGGCCTTGAATTGTGATAGGTTTCTCGTCGGATCGGTAGGGAGCGGAAAATTTTTTACCATCGGGATCTGGGATGGGAAGTGTGATTCCCACCCCGTTGCCAAGCTATATTTTGATAACTTAATTTGTTGATATTTCAAATTCTTTTGTATTGATTATTTGTATAAAAAAAAATTAAATTGATTTGATTATTGTAATTACATTATTTCATTATATATTTATCTTTAAAAAAGTGAATAATGATAAGTGTGAATTTACAAATTATCCATATATTTTTTAAGACAAATGTAATAAAATCATGTAATTACAATTAAAAAATGATATACAAACTCACCTTCAAGACTCAATGACATGTAAGTTAGATAATTGGTAGATAATTAAAGAAAATATGAGAGGGAAAGAGTTGTCTTACAGTTTCTAATAGATTATCACACCATTAGGTTTAAAGCGTGGGTTTAATTTTTTGGGCATTTATGCACAAATCTCATTTTGTGAACTTATACTCTATTAAGTCCTAGATAATATTTTTTTGCTCTTTCAAGTCCCAATAATTTTTAATAGACAAAATTACCCTTCTAATAATGGTTCTTAATTATTTGTAATTATTTATAAAAAAAACTATGGTGATATAACATTTAATTTGATTTTCAAAGCCTCAAATCATCATAATTTTGACAACATTTATTTATTTTTATAAAATTTATATTTCTAGAATCAACACAATGAATTCTATCAAACAAAATTAATATTAAAAATAAAATTATATAAAAATAAAAATATATATTTTTATTATAAATTTATAATTTAAATCATTTTTAATAGTAAATTTTCTTAATTTACATAACTAATAATATTTTTTTGGCCTAATTTTTTCAATTTTTTTCAAGGCTAAAATTGAGAATATCATCAGTTTAAAATTGGAAAAACTAACTCAATTTTATTGAGAAGTTTATCAAAAATTGAAAATATTCTTAGTTAATACTAGAAAAAATTGAGAAATTGTTAGTTTTGTATTGCTAAAAAAATAATATTTTATTTTTATAAAATTTTGTATTCAATATTGGTCTTGTTAGCAGATCTCATTGGCTAGACTCTAAAAATATAAATTTTATTAAAAATAAATGTGCATAATAAAAATTATGATTTTTTTAAGTTTTAAAACAATAAAACAAAAATAAAATGGCACATCAATAATATCACTTGAATAAGAGAAAATATCTAGTATTTTTTAGGCATGATGTTTACTAAAAAATTTGTGATTAGTGGAGAGGGTGGAGTCTACAATGACCCTGTTTGGTAGAGCTGTGGGAAAGTACTTATAACTTATGCCTAAACAGCATATAGTTTATAACTATGAACATAAACTGATTTCTGACTTATAAATTAAACATCTCCTGCCCTACTCAAAGAATAAGTGATTCGACTTCCAAAAACTATAAGATATAAGCTATAAGCTAAATCAAACACATCAAAATAGCAATTAAATTGTGAAATTTGAAATAAGCGACTTCTAAGCTGCACCAAACAGACACAATTTTGTATTAGGGCATGAGGCATAATACTTGGTGATTGATGGATGACATTGTTATACGATGCATTTATAACACCTAATAAATTTTTATCAGCACTCAATAAGTTGACGCTTCTCAATTTCTCCCGCCTTTAAAAATAAAATAAAACAGTCATATAAACATAAATATTTTGAAAATAGGATTTTATGGGTTAAAAAAAAGGAAGGAGGACTTAATGGAACACCAATTTTATCAATAAGATTTTTAGGTAATTAACCATTAATTTTTAAACTAGAATAATATTACCTTTATAATTATCAGATCAATTTAATTTTTTTTTTTGAATATTTATAAATAAAGAAAATTGCCAACAAATCCAATCTAGAGATTGCGTAAGGCGTGAGGTCCACTGGATAATTGTTTTTGGTGAGGACATGCTATGTGAAATATTGTGGTGAGTAGTCTCTTTTGTTGTTTTCAATGACATTTTCTTTCGAGTTTACCTTTTATGTTGAATTTTTTTTAACCTATCTCTTCAAATTGTTCAAAAAAATCTATTTGTTAAAATCTATTTGTTCAAAATTCCTATCTATTGAAATTATCCGTTCAAAAATCTATCTATCTATTGAAATTATATTCTTTTTATTTTTATTTTTATAACTATAATTGTTGAAAATCTATCTATTCAAAATCTATCACTCTTTCTATCTCTCTTCACAAACCTATTATTTGTTCAAATCTTTCTCACTCTCTTTGTTTCTCTAGACAATCAGATCTGTTTTTTTATCTGTTCATTTGCAATCTATTTCTTAACAACAACAAAGGAAAAAAAGAATAATCCAAATCAACAACATAACCCCCCAAATAAAATAAAAAAAATCCTAAATGAAGATCATCCACTATCTGTTGAAGTATTTGTGTCATTTTGAACAGATCTGAGCGATTTTTTAAACAAATCCAAGCCATTTTGGAACAGATCTGACTGGAATTAGTTCGTTGCATGGTGATGGAACTGGCTTGAGCTTGAACATAGAAAACCATGAACCTAAGCGTTAGTCCAAATTAAATATATCTATTCATTTTATCTGTACAAATTAAATCAAAGTTTCTGTTGTAGATTTGCATGACCTAGAATGAGGAGGAGATCGAGTAACAAGAGAAGGAGAGAGTGAGGTCTGAGAGAGAGAGAGAGAGAGAGATGAACTACATCAGCGATATTAAATCTATAAAATGAACAGATCTACGTCTTCATCAGCGATATTCAAAGGTAGTGGCAGACTTTGCTGTAGCCCGGAGGTTCCTGGCAGTGACATCAGCGGTCCATCGAAGGGGTCTAGTTGCAAACTAGTGGATTGAAACCCTTCCGACTCATTTCTGATAATAATTCTTACGGTTCCTTCATATTTCCCGCCGAGCACTACCTATTGACAAGAATCAAGTAGATTTGAAGAGAGAGTGGGTTGTGAAACCGGTGAGACGCGATCGGAGCTGATAAACTGATAGTCCGAATCTGGCGATTGAGGCGAATCTGGTGGTGAGACGTCGATTGAAAGCGGTTAGTGCCTCGCTCGATGGAGGGCGGCAGAGGAGTTTGGTCATTATACTTCGCTTGTTGGAGGTTGAGTCTGCACGGATGAATAGTGTACCTCATCGGCCATGGTTGTTCAGTGATGGTCAAGCTCTCTATGAATCTAGAGAGAGAAATAGAGGAAAGAGAGAGAGAGGGTTGTTAAAACCCTAGATAAGAAGAGAGAGACAGAGGGAGGAGGATGAGGAGAGTGAGAATGGATTTTGGGAATTGTTTTTGAACAGATAAGCTGCTTGACTTTTTCTTTTTCTTTTTTACTGTTTGTTTTTTTCTTTTTACTTTTAGACTATTTTAACCAAAAAGTCAAATTGCCAAATGATTCAATAGTTCCGATTCGTAGCTCGAAATTCTTAGGCTCGAATATGGCTCGACACCAAAACGATCTTTTTTATATTTTTATATTTTTTTAAATTTTTCCGTGTGTTTTCTGAAGATGAACAAGAAAAAAAAAGAAGAAGAAGAGAAGAAGGAGGAGCTGGGTCTGGCTGCTGGGTTCATAGAGAGATCAACCAAATCCAAATCAAACAAAAATCCAAATATTTCTTCATCTTCATCTGTATTTATGTTGATCTGGAAAAACAAAAATCCAAATATTTCTTCATTCTCTCTCACAGTTTGCACTTGGTTGATCCTCAATCCAAATATTTAATTTTTTTTCCTTCATCTTCAATCCAGATCAACATCAACAACAATCCAAATCACCGAAGCGAGAGAGAGATCAACCAAATCAAACCCAAATCAAACAAAAATCAAACCCTAATCACCCAACACAAAAAAAAAAAAAAATCAAAAACTTCTCAAATCGGACCAAAATTTCTCGATCATCATTTTTTGATTGTTTTTTGCAAACATCATTTTGATTCATCATCTTTTTTTCGCATTTTTACGGTGAAGAAGAAGAAGAAATTTGAAGAAGAAGGAGCTGAGTCATCTCCTCTACACCTCCAACTCCACACCACTATAAACACAAACAAACAAACTCATGATCTATTTTCTGAGTAACCTTACAATCCGATCTTATAAATGTCACACCGTAATACTACTACTCATTCTTTAAACCCAAAACCAAATCAAATCCAAATCTGGGAAGCTAACAACAAATGAAACAAATTAAACCCAAAACCAAATCAAACCCAAATCTGGGAAAGCTAAACCAAAAATCTGGAAAAAAAAAAATCAAACACAAATCAGTCAAACCCAAAAATAAAAAATCAAAACCAATCAGCCACAAACCAAATCAAAAAAAATAAAACAAAATCAATCAAACCCAAAGCAGAGGGGAAGAGAGTCAGAGAGAGAGAGAGAGAGAGAAATCGGACCCAAATCAAAAATTTGGGAAAGCTAGATCTACTTAATTTGATTTTCATTCTTTGAGGATCAAATCTTTAGGATCGGTCTGCGGAGGAAAGCTAGATCTACTACTCTTCTCTTCTCTTCTCCTCTCTCTCTCCTCTTCTTCTCTTCTCTGTCTCTATGTTCGAAAGAATGAAAAGCAAAAGAATGAAAAAGGAAAGAAAGAAAGAAGAAAAAGAAAAAAATACCTTTGCCCAGCAAGCGTTTTGGGCGATTCAACCAATCGAGCTTGAAGCAAGTCGAGCTATGAGTCATTTTGATGATTCAATACTACAATCAATATGAAAAAAATGGGTATTGATTATCCTATTTTGGGAAATCACTATTTACTCAAAAAGTCACAATAAAATAGTCCAATTTTTTTTATAATTTTTTACACGGTTTTTTTATAAAAATAATTAAAAAAATCACTAAAATAATTTACTCTCAAAATAAGCTTGTAAAAAAAATTTGTTTTCTAAGTACTTGTTTTTCATACATTTAAAAGTGGGACTTGATGGTCTTTCAAATAAAGAAAGTTTTGTATTCTACCGTTAACTATGTACTATATTTGGAAAAACTTTCGGTTTAACTACAAGAAAAGTGGGCTTATGAGGCGGAACTTTTGCGGCACATTTGTTAAATGCATAAAAATGTGACATTTTGAGGCGGCACAACTTGCCGTCAAAAAATGTGCCTTTGAGGCAGCACGGTTCTTGTTGCAAAAAAAATGTGACTTTTGAGACATCACAACTTACCGTCATAAAAAATGTGACCTTTTGAGGCGGCACAATTTGCGTGCAAAAATATGACTTTTTGAGACGGCACAACTTGCCGTCGCAAAAAAAAAATGTGACTTTTTGATTAAAAAATAATAATAATTTTTTTTCATTAAAATAAAAATAAAACAAATAAATTTTCAATCTATAACTAAAAAAAAAATGATTTTTTTTATAAAAGAAATTCATTAACTACAAAAAAAAAATATTTTAACAAAAAATAAATTTTTTTGGCGACGGCAACCCCCGTCGCAAAAAAAAAAAAAAAAAAGTTAAACTACGTTTTATTGTTTAAATTTCATTCGTGACTGATTTTTTTTATTCCTCAAACTAAATTGACGGATGCATAATAAAAATTATGAATTTTTTAAGTTTTGAAACAATAAAACAAAAATAAAATGGCACATCAATAATATCACTTGAATAAGAGAAAATATCTAGTATTTTTTAGGCATGATGTTTACTAAAAAATTTGTGATTAGTGGAGAGGGTGGAGTCTACAATTTTATATTAAGGCATGAGGCATAATACTTGGTGATTGATGGATGACATTGTTATACAATGCATTTATAACACCTAATAAATTTTTATCAGCACTCAATAAGTTGATGCTTCTCAATTTCTTCCGCCTTTAAAAATAAAATAAAACAGTCATATAAACATATATATTTTGAAAATAGGATTTTATGGGTTAAAAAAAAGGAAGGAGGACTTAATGGAACACCAATTTTATCAATAAGATTTTTAGGTAATTAACCATTAATTTTTAAACTAGAATAATATTACCTTTATAATTATCAGATCAATTTAATTTTTTTTTGAGTATTTATAAATAAAGAAAATTGCCAACAAATCCAATCTAGAGATTGCGTACGGCGTGAGGTCCACTGGATAATTGTTTTTGGTGAGGACACGCTATGTGAAATATTGTAGTGAGTAGTCTCTTTTGTTGTTTTCAATGACATTTTCTTTTTAGTTTTACCTTTTTATGTTGAAATTTTTTTTAACCTATCTCTTCAAATTGTTCAAAAAAATCTATTTGTTAAAATTATTTGTTCAAAATTCCTATCTGTTGAAATTATCCGTTCAAAAATCTATCTATCTATTGAAATTATATTCTTTTTATTTTTATTTTTATAACTATAATTGTTGAAAATCTATCTATTCAAAATCCGTCACTCTCTCTATCTCTCTTCACAAACCTATTATTTGTTCAAATCTTTCTCACTCTCTTTGTTTCTCTAGACAATCCGATTTGTTTTTTTATCTGTTCATTTGCAATCTATTTCATAATAACGACAAAGGAAAAAAAGAATAATCCAAATCAACAACATAACCCCCCAAATAAAATAAAAAAAATCCTAGATGAAGATCATCCACTATCTGTTGAAGTATTTGTGTCATTTTGAGCAGATCTGGCGATTTTTAAACAAATCGAAACCATTTTGGAGCAGATCATTTGGAATTGGTTCGTTGCATGGCGATGGAACTGGCTTCAGCTTGAACATAGAAAACCATGAACCTAAGCGTTAGTCCAAATTAAATATATCTATTCATTCTATCTGTACAAATTAAATCAAAGTTTCTGTTGTAGATTTGCATGACCTAGAATGAGGAGGAGATCGAGTAACAAGAGAAGGAGAGAGTGAGGTCTGAGAGAGAGAGAGAGAGAGAAATAGATGAACTACATCAGCGACATTAAATCTGTAAAATGAACAGATCTACGTCTTCATCAGCGATATTCAGAGGCAGTGGAAGACTCTACTGTAGCCGGAGGTTCCTGGCAGTGACATCGGCGGTCCATCGAAGGGGTCTGGTTGCAAACTAGTGGATTGAAACCCTTCCGACTCATTTCTGATAATAATTCTTACGGTTCCTTCATCTTTCCCGCCGAGCACTACCCATTGGCGAATCAAGTAGATTTGAAGAGAGTGGGTTGTGAAGCCGATGAGGCGTGATCGGTGATCATCGATAGTCCGAATCTGGCGATTGAGACGCGAATCCGGTGGTGAGACGATCGGTGAAAGCCGTGGTGCCTCGCTCATTGGAGGGCGGCGGATTTGGTCGTTATACTTGCACTTGTTGGGGGTTGAGTGCATGCGGATGAATAGTGTACCTCATCGACCATGGTTGTTGAGTGATGGTCAAGCTCTCTATGAATCTAGAGAGAGAGGGTTGTTAAAACCCTAGATAAGAAGAGAGAGCAGAGGAGGAGGATGAGGAGAGTGAGAATGGATTTTGGGAATTGTTTTTAAGCAGATAAAGGCTTGACTTTTCTTTTTTTTTTTTTTCTTGTTTTTTTCTTCTTACTTTTAGACTATTTTAACCAAAAAGTCAAATTGCCACATGATTCAATACTACAATCAATATGAAAAAAATGGGTATTGATTATCCTATTTTGGGGAATCACTATTTACTCAAAAAGTCACAATAAAATAGTCTAATTTTTTTATAATTTTTTACACGTTTTTTTATAAAAATAATTAAAAAATCACTAAAATATTTTACTCTCAAAATAAGCTTGTAAAAATTTTTTTGTTTTTCTAAGCACTTGTTTTTTCATACATTTAAAAGTGGGACTTGATGGTCTTTCAAATAAAGAAAGTTTTGTATTTGGAAAAACTTAAAGAAAGTTTTGTATTCTACACGTTAAGCCTCCGTTTGGGAAGTGGGTTGGTTCTTTGGCTTTTTGGCTCTTTTGGCTATATGAGCCTGGGCTCAAAAGTTTGGTTTGAGAAGGACTTTTTGGTTTTTTGGCTTTTTTTGACTTTTTTTCTAAGAGAAGAGTGTAATGATTATGGGTTGGATGTGATTTTTTGTCTTTTGTGGCTCAAAATTGCTATTTTGTCTTTTGTGGCTCATTGAGCCAAAAAAGCCTAATGAGCCACTTCCCAAACGAAAAACTTTCAGTTTAACTACAAGGAAAGTGGGCTTATGAGACGGAACTTTTTGCGACGGCACATTTGCTGTCGCAAAAAATGTGACTTTTTGAGACGGCACAATTTACCGTCGCAAAAAATATGACTTTTTGAGATGGTACAACTTGCCGTCATAAAATGTGCTTTGAGAGGCACACGGTTGCCATCATAAAAAAAATGTGACTTTGAGATGGCATGACTTGCCGTCATAAAAATGTGACCTTTGAGACGGCACAACTTGCCATCGCAAAAAAAAAAAATGTGACTTTTTGATTAAAAAAAAAAAATTCCATTAAAATAAAAATAAAACAAATAAATTTTCAATCTATAACTAAAAAAAAAAATGATTTTTTTTAAAAAAAAAATTCATTAACTACAAAAAAAAAATATTTTAACAAAAAATAAATTTTTTTGGCGACGCAACCCCCATCGCAAAAAAAAAAAAAAAAAAAAGGTTAAATCACGTTTTGTTGTTTAAATTTCATTTGTGACCGATTTTTATTTTTATTTTTATTTTTTTTCCATTATGTTTCCCCCTTCTTTTTTTTTTTTTTTTTTTTCCATTCCTCCCTTCTTTTTTTTTTCCATTCCCGTTCTGTAACCCCCCCAACCCAAACAAAAAATCCTTAATCTCAAACCACCCCGCCCAAAACCAAAAATCCCTAATCTCTTCTTACCTCCCTCTCTGTCTCTTTTCACCCATTTTTCATCTTCCTCTTTCTCTTCTCTTTCTCTCTTTCACTCATCACTCTTCTCTGTCTGTCTGTCTGTCTATTTGTCTCTCTTTCTCTTTGTATGTCTCTCACTCATCTATCTCTTCTCTCTGTCTCTTTCGTTCATCTCTCTTCTCTATATCTCTCTCGTTCATCTCTCTTCTCTCTCTGTCTCTCATTCTCTATCTTTTTCTCTCTTTGTCTCTGTCTCTCTCTTCTCTTTCTCTCTCTAACTCATCACTATTCTCTGTCTGTCTCTTTCTCTCTTTGTCTCTCACTCATCTCTCTTTTCTCTATCTCTCTCATCTGTCTTCTCTCTCTGCCTCTCTCACTCATCTATCTTCTCTTTATCTCTCTCTTGCTCATCTCTCTTCTCTCTATCTCTCTCATCTCTTTTCTCTCTATGTCTCTCTCGCTCATTTCTATATATCTCTTTCTTGCTCATTTTTCTTCTCTCTATGTCTTTCTCTCGTTCATCTCTTTTTGTTCTCTTTCTCTCTCTTTTTGTCTATCTCTCGCACATCTCTTGTTTCTCTCTCTTTTTTTGTCTCTTTCTGTCTCTTTCTCTCTCTGTCTTTTACTCTCTTTCACTTATCACTCTTCTCTCTCTATTTTCTCTCTATCTGCTTGTCTATTTGTCTCCTCCTCATTGTGTTCGCCTTGCTTACTCCCCTCTCCATTCTTCTCTATTTACCAAGCTATCTTTCGATTTATCGAGACACTACAAGAAATTGCACTTTTGGTGACCACTTTGTCTTTCTATCGCTCATCACTCTGTCTCTGTCTCTATCTGTCTCTCACTCATTTCTCTCTCACCACCCATCTCCTCTACCACTTTTACCACTACTGCAAATAACATTCCATTATCATAACTACTACTATTGTTGCCACTTCGCTCTACGACTATTATTATTACCACCATCACTACCACTCCACTACCACCATTACTTCTATCATTACCTCTCATCCACCACCGCTACTCTATCTCCTCTACCATTACTACAACTTCACCACTAATTTCATTCGCTATCACCACCACCGCCACTATCATCTCTTATCTACCACCTTCACTACTACTGCCACTCCCTATCCTCTACCACAAAAAATTAGTTCCTGATTTTTAGTAACAAAAAAAAAGGGTCGCAGAAAAACATTTTTTCATCTTCCTCTCTCTCTTCTCTTTCTCTCTATTACTCATCACTCTTCTCTTTCTGTTTGTCTGTCTATCTGTTTCTCTCTCCCTCTCTCTTTCTCTCTCTCTCTCTCTCTGTGTCTCTACTCATCTATCTTTTCTCTCTCTATCTCTTTCGCTCATCTCTCTTCTCTCTATCTCTCTCGTTCATCTCTCTTCTCTCTCTGTCTCTCTCGCTCATCTCTCTTATCTCTGTCTCTCTCATTCATCTCTCTTATTTATCTGTTTCTTTTTCTGTGTCTCACTCTCTATCTCTCTCTCTCTGTCTCTGTCTCTCTCTTACTTATCACTCTTCTCTCTATCTCTCTTTCTATTTTTCTCTCTGTCTCTCTATCATTCATTTCTCTTCTCTTTATGTCTCTTTCGCTCATCTCTCTTCTCTCTATTTCTCTCTGTCTCTCTCGTCCATCTCTCTTCTCTCTCTGTCTCTTTTTTGTCTCCCACTCTCTATCTTTATCTCTTTCTCTTATTCTCTCTCTCCCACTATGTTTGCGTTGCTCACTCTCTCCCTCCCGCCTTCTCTATTTACTGAGCTCCCTCTCGATTTATTGATCCACTACAAGAAAATGCACTTTTAGCGACCACTTTGTCTCTCTTTCGCTCATCACTCTGTCTCTCTTTCTCTCTCTCTCTCTCTCCTTTATCTGTCTCTTACTCATCTCTTTCTCTCACCACCCATCTCTTCTACCACCTTCACCACTACTGCAAACGCCTTCGCCGCCGCCGCCGCCACCACCACCACCACCACCTCTTATCCACCACTACTGTCGCTCACTCTCCTTTACTACAAAAAATTATTTTTAAAATACTCAAATAAAAAAAAAATATTTTTTCAATTAATTGTTTTTAAGTAATTTTTTTGAATATATTTTTTTTTTCAAATCATTTTTTTTTCAAACAACTTCCATGTCAATTATTTTTTGTCAATTAATTTTGTAGGCCTGTATAAAAATATTAAAAATATTTAAAAAATTAAAATATTAAAAATATTTAAAAAAATTAAATATTAAGAATATTAAAAATATTTTGAAAATCAAAATATTAAAAATATTCTGAAAATCTCAACCAAACAAAACCTTTTTTCATTTTTTCCATCTTTCCCCCATTTTTTTCCCCGTCTTTCCCCCCTTTTTTTCCATTTCATTTCAGGTTTGTAGAGCCCTAAGTTTTGGAGCCCTAAGTTTCGAAACAACTCTCTCTCTCTCTCTCCCACGGAGGCGACGGCAATGGCCATCAGCGAGCCTAAATTTCTATTTTTCAGATTTGATTTTCAATCACGCTTACCTTCCCGCCCACAACCATCTCTCTATCTTCCTCCATTTTTCACAGTCAGCAAAGCTTCCTCTCACCAGAAAAGCAAATCCAAAGCCATCTCAATCACTAGTTCCAAGCGTGTCGACCTCACATTTATCTCCGTCTGCGACTCTCTCTGTCTCTCTCTTGATCTCTATTTCACACTCGAAACCCTAAATTTCGGCTATCATGAACCACTACCACATCTATGGAGCTATTGGCCGTGGCAAATTCTTGGTAACTCTCTTTTTAGATTTCATTCGAGTTTGCTTCTGAATCTGTTTGTGGCGTGAAATTTTCTGCTTGGTTGCTGGGAAACAGAGGAAAATAGAAGAATGTAAAATTTTAATATATATATATATATGCATTTAGAATTAGTGCTTGATAGCAATAGGATTCCCTTAAAAAGTTAGAAATTTGATTGAATTAAGCTAGGTATCTGTAGTTCCTGTTTTTCTTATGTAACACGTAATGGATGTTCAAAATTTTAACTTTTTTTTCTCCTCTCTTATTGTTTACTTGTTTGAAGTAGATAATGCAGAATCTAGGGTTTGATTTGATGTTTAGGTAAAAATTTGGGTTTTAGAGATATTTCTTATTTGTTACTGTTTCTTAAGAGGAATCGAGCAAGAACTGTTTGGAATATTTTGTGGACATGTTTTTGGCTAGTGAATACTTATAGGGTACCATAAATATGTTTTTTTCCTCTGATTACTTCTTCAAAACCAATTCTGTATGGTGTTTATGTTTAAATGATGCTTTCTACTCCAATTTGTGATGAAGTTTTTATGCTTTCCTATTTTTGTGTGGATATTGCATATGCAAATCTGTATTCCTAGTTGACTAATTAAGTAATAGTATTGGAGTATGTTGCCATGTGATTTTCATAACAATTGTGATAGTAGTGGATTGCTGATGGTGTAGAATCCAGTTTTAAATTTTTTTTTTATTGTTACTTATAAAAAAAAAAGGAATCCATTTTTCATATTTCTATCAATTTAGTTCTTTGGAAATAAATGTTTGTGTTTATTTCACATGCAGAGAGAGTTTATATGAAGATGAAGAGTTTGATCAACGACAACTTGCTGCATTGCTTGTTTCAAAGGTCATTATCTTTTTTCTATGTATTCCTCCTTTGTGTTTAGCGACCATCGTCCCTCTTCTATATTATGATCACTTACTTTTCTTGTATAGGAAAAAGATAATTTTCTTCAATTCTGGTTTTTATGATCATTTGAAATTTGCCAAGGTTTTCTTTCCTTCTTGCCTGAATAGGTGTAGTGCGATCTCCTAACCATATATATTTATTCTTTCCTTCTAGCAATCAAGTGGGGCATTGATGAAAATTTGTGGTATCCTATTAAATCTTTAGCTCAGATGTGTGACATTTGAAAATTGATGTGTGTAGTGTATTCCTTTTACACGTAAATTTTGTGTTTCAAATTCAGAGGGGCTGCAAACAAAAGATTTCTTTATATAAAGCTGCCCAAGTTAGCTATGTATGTTGGGGGTTGGATATAATCACATTTGAACTCTGAATCAGCCAGGGAGAGATAGGGATATAACATTCTATTTACATTGCCATGATTATAGGAGTTTTTGTATAATGAGGAATTATGATTTTAATAGGATTATAAGTGTCCTATGTAAACAAAATTTAGCTATGCCATGTGTTTATAAGTGTCCTATGTAAACAAAATTTAGCCAATTCCAATTTAATTACTCATACCACTTCATCACCATTCTTAAAAGTGTCCTATGTAAACAAACAGTTTTATTAATTAAAATGAAGAAGAGCTAGTGATAAGAATGCGATACTGGTCTCTGTTCAATATTGGAAATTATTGTGATGTACACGTGTATTCCTGTGGGTATTGATGAATATTATGGATTGTACCTGGAGTGTGTTATCAAAGGAGGGAGACACATTGGATGTGACAATTCACTCAATCATTCAATTTGTTCAGATGTTTTCATCCCTGGTGTAGTGAGTTTCTGCATTCTTGGTTTCTCTAATCTTTGCAACCACAATATATCTTAGTACTCTTTTTTTATTTTTATTTTAATTATCAGTAACTTACAATAGATTACTTGCATGTGAAGATAAAACCTGAAATCAGAGGCTATCACTTGTTAGTCCTTGAGACGTTTAATTAATTTACTTTTATCTTGTTTACACAAATTCCTTTATTTCTTTTGTCAGGTTTTCTATTACTTGGGTGAACTTGATGACTCATTGTCATATGCTCTTGGTGCTGGTCCAATGTTTGATGTTTCTGAGGATTCAGATTATGTCCATACCCCTCTGGGTAAGAATTTTCGCATTCCATTTATTATTTTCCAACATGAAAAGAATTATATGAATGTAAATTACGCCTTTTCATTGTAATCTTACTAATTGTTGCTGTCATGTTCTTTCTTCACTCAGCTAAAGCTATTAATGAATATGCCAACGTCAAGTCAAAGGCAGTAGAGTCAAATGATGAAGCAGCCAAAATGGACCCTCGTTTGGAGGCAATTGTGGAGAGAATGTTGGATAAGTATGTAAATTTCACCTTCTCTTCAATGTAATGACGCCTTTTTCCAATTTTCTTACCATTGTTGTATATAGGTGTATCCTGGATGGAAAGTATCAACAAGCTATCAGAATGGTAATTGAATGCAGACGATTGGATAAGCTTGAGGAAGCAATTATGAGGAGTGATTATATTCATGCAACCCTATCATATTGCATTAACATCTCTCATTCCTTTGTTAATCGAGAGAATATCGCCATGAGGTATGGATAATTTTCTTGCTTGTCTAATTTAGAGAGCTATTTCCATATCTGAAGCTTGACATATTTTACGTAAACATTTTTTATGATTTCCCACAATAGTTAATTTCTGGTTGTCATGATTGGTATATTTATTTATGACAATGTAGTTCTTCATCCAGGTTACCTTTCTTGTTTCAATTTGAAATAGAAATTTTTTTGCTAGTGCGAAGTTGTTCTCTACTTGGTATATTTATTAGACCTGATATGGTGAGAAGTTGTTCTCTACTTGTTATTCTAATAGTTACACATGCATGTGCATGATTTCTTGGCATATTATGTTTCAATATGTTGATTGCTATAAAACATTGGAATTATTACTTTATTTTCTCCGCTTTTGGGTGCGGGTGTTCTCTGATGGGTTTGTGAGGTGTTCAGAAACCTACTATCCAAAAGTTTGAATTGATGCAAAAGATTTGAAGTTTTTGGTAAGGAAATGTTGGTGTTCTCTGATGCCTTTCTTTCTTTGCAGCGATCTCATGCCAGTGGAGACACGAATTGGGGAAAATTTTCTATACAAGGCTACCACGATTATAGCTGCAGCTGATCAAATTGCCTTTCATATTCTAGGTGTCCTTGAAGCGTTTTTTGGCCTGGAGACCCACAATTTTGCAGTGCAATGGCCGGACAGGGGGTGACAGTTAGGCAAGGAGGGTTTGTGTGTCATAATGCCTTCACCATGACTTGAATACTTAGCATGTAAAATATGGGTCCCAAAGTAAATGGCTCATCTTGTCTATACCTCAATTTTATTTATGAAAGTGAGAATTTAAATGCAATTTGTTTTATTATTTTAGTAATGAAATTTGGTTTATGTTATTTTGAATTATGAACAAAATCATGTATTTAAACATTATATATGTATTATGAAACATTATGTAGTGGGATAATTTTGTTGATGTGTAATTTTATGAATGGAAAAATATTTTATTACAAAGAAATTGTTATTTTTATATTATTATGGAGAAATTTTAATATTTTTAATATTTTTATCGTATGATGTTTTTTTCTTTTTTGCGACGACATTACATTATCGCAAAAAATAGAAAATTTTAATATTTTTATTAATTTTATTCTGAGTTTTACTTTTTGCGGTGGCATTATCTTGTTGCAAAAATAGAAATTTTATTATTTTTAATACTTTTGTGTGACATTACCTTTATGCATAAAAAATAGAAATTTTCATATTTTTAATACTTTTTATGACGGCACCACACCGTCATAAAAGCGATGTTTTTTTGTTGCATAAAAAGACTATTAGCGATGGTATTTTTTTCCGTCTCAAATAACATTTTTAGCGACGGTAAAATAATGCCGTCGCAAAAAAGTCAAGAAATTTTAAATGTTATTAGCGACTGCACAGTGCCGTCGCAAAACATTAGCGACGGCACTGTGCTGTCGCAAAAACTCTTTTGCAACCCCTGCATTTGCGACCCCTTCTTGCCGTCGCAAAAAGTCATTTTGCCGTCGCAAAAAGTATTAGCGACGGCATTAGGAGTATTAGCGATGGTATTTTACCGTCGCAAAAAGTCAATTTTTTTGTAGTGTTAATGCACATTTTATGCAACTTTAATATATATAAAATTATGTAAGTTTTTAAAACTTACATAAGTGATCTTATAAAAATGTATAAATTGAACACAGATTCGCTTAAATTCATAAAATCATGTAAGTTTTCATAAACTTATACAATTTGTGTTTAACTTACCTAATTTTATAATAGAATTACATACAGAATGCATTATATACCAGAGCATTTCCTGGTATCAACAATTTTCTTTCAGTGAAGCAAAGACTCTGTAAAAAAATCATCCATTTTGTTGCCAAGCTTAATTTTGGAGTAATTATTTTATCTTTTGAAAATTTTATATTGGTATTGTGTTTAATCAATATTAATGACCTAAAATGCTCTTAAAAGAAAAATGATCGGTAGCTCGAAATTCGGAGCTCAAATTTGGCTCGAAATAGAAAGAGAGAGAAGGAGAAAAGAGAAAGAGGAGGAGAAGAAAAGAAGAGGAAGAGGAGGCGAGAGAGGTCGGTGATCGCCGGTGATGGCGATCGATGATGTCCCCTTTCGATGAATCTGGATTTGATGAAGATGATGATGATGTTGAAGATGATGAAGACGATGATGATGTTCAAAAAAATCTGGATTGTTGATGAAGGAAAAAAAAAAAAATGTTAATGAAGATGTTGATCTGGATTGAAGATGAAGGGAAAAAAAAAAAATTTGTTGATGAAGATGTTGATGCCGGTGATCTCCTTTCCAGTAGATCTGGATTTGATGAAGATGATGAAGATGTGGGTATCACCGATCTCTCTGTTTTCTTTCTCTTTTTTTTTTTGATGTTGTGAAGATGTACTGCAGTCCCTAGATATGGGTTGTTCCTAAAGGATGAAGATGTGGATTGTAAGAATACTTATGTTTTATAAATACTGCAGTCCCCTTTCCAGATCTCTCTTTTTTTTCTCTTTAATTATAAGAATATTGTATCACCGATCTGAATGAAAAAAAAAAAAAAAAATTTGTTGATGTTGATGAAACTGTCCAGCTCCAGCTCCAGCTTTCTCTTCTTCTCCTTCTTCACTTTCATCTTCCCACATGTTTGCAAATTCTGTGTCAAGTTCAACATCAACAAGGAAGGGAAAAATTTGTGTCAAGTTCTGAACATCTTCAAGATGTTCCGAAAACAAAGGGAAAAAAAAATAAAATGAACAAGACCTGGGTTTGCAGATTTTCCGAAAACAAATTTTTTTCTGAACAAATTTTTCCCTCGCCTCTTTTCTTCTTTTGCAGCTTCTTCTTCACCTTCATCTTTAAAAAAAGAAAAAAGAAAAAAAAAAGACACCAAAACGACGTTTCGAAAAATTTGTCGTTTTGGTGTCGAATAAATTCGAGCCTCGAATTTGAAGCTCTGAATCGGGCTGCTCTTAAAAATAAGAAAATAATGAAGAAATTACAATATACCATTAGATACACAAATCACCATGTGATTTTCATGACTTGTGTTATAATTTATGCTAATTTTGACAATATTTATAATTGAGAAAGCATTACCACAGAGGTTTGGGGCAAGTCTACGTACATCATCAATGACACATAAAACTTTAGTATAATTACAATACGATCATCAATCACACATAATATTATCAGTTAATAATAAAATTACAAACCAGATAGAGAATCTTCTACTCAAATGAACTATCTAGTTAATTAATTGGGTAGAATGTCACACAAACATATATATATATATATACTAGTTTCGAAAGGCTCGTGCGAGGCACGAGTTATTATTACAGTATATTTAAGTTTTGTGTTTTGATAATTTTTTAAAAATTAAAATATTGTTCTATGAAATTGAATAGGACAAATCATTAGATATATGATAGAACTATGTGGTATGATATGTATCATTTTTGATAGACTCCAATTCTATTACCCTATGAATTTGAGTGAATTTATGAGTCTTTAACATTTTTTCTGAATTTATAAAAAAAAAAAATTATGGTGTATAGCTTTTCTTAAGAGATAAATATAAAATAAATACTAAGATAATTCTCTCATCTAAAAAAAACTACTAAGATAATTCGCTGAACTAATAAAGAAGCAAAAGAAAATACATATATATGAATAAATGACTAATTTTATTAATACATAAATCATACTCGTATAACAAATGACTAATTTTATTAATAAGTAAATTAATAATTTTTAATAGTATGAAAAATATTTTTCAGTTAACCATTTTGTTAACAAATAAGTCATTAAGTCAATTAATAGTTTTTAATGATATGATAAATATTTTTCAATAAACAATTTTGATAATTTATTATTGTATAGGATAATAGTTTTTTTTTCTCCCCTAAATATTGTGTTAAATTAAAATTTATAACAAACGATAGTTGTAATTTCTATTATTATAGGAGCAATTCATATTTTAAACAAACTTTATGGATGTATTTGTAATTTGTTAAAAAATAAAGAGGGCTGCTATTAGTACCTGCCTAAATTCTTTGGACCCTTTATTTCTTTGAACCTCCACCCTAAATCTTAAATTTCAATAAGATTTCTTTAAATACTTTACTTAATACCAAATTTACTTCTATTCATAATATTATCACACCCAATTGCACACTCATCTAATTTTGCACACCCTATTTCCTTCTTCTTTTGATGACCATCCATCTCCTATTGAAAAGAACGCCGACAGTTATTGCATCAATAAACGCCAATACCTCAATAAAGAACATTGCATCGACGATTCATCATTGAAATTCCTATCAACTCTTAAGGAAAAGAGAAATCGACTTGAAGGTGTCCAAAGAATATTATTGGAAAACTCGTCGGAAATTCCAATCTACCATTGTAGAAAACTCATCAAAAATTCCTCTCCGGTAAAACCCTCACGAAACACACAATCTGGTGTTAAAAATACAAAAATTGAATCGTTCGACACACTAGTACTGACTATCTGCATTACTGTTCGCAACCCATTCTTTGAACTAAATGTTTGTGTTCAGTACTGTGTTACTGAACATAATCTTAACAATCGGCAAACTAGTACTGAACAACTGCAATAAAACAACAACGATTGATAACGACCGAGAATGTTAACGTAAGACAGATAAATTTACCAATGGAACGCCAGCCTTATGAAAATTGTTGCCATCGTCCTCTATTGCTCTACAATGTGGAATAACTGATGAAGAGTAATACGTTGGACTCGAAAAGAACTTTCTAGTTTAAGGTTTCTGGTTCATAAGGATTTATGATGCTGATAAAGAGGATGCATTAAGTATTTAAGATGGTTATGAAGAGTAACAGGTTTGGGGTTTATGTTAGTTAGCTATGAAGAGTAGCATGTTTAGTGTTTGGAAAGGTGAAACACGTATAGTTGGAGGTGGGGTGTGGGTGGGTGTACAATATTGTAGAGTGTTAGTTCTTATTTGGTAGGTGGGTGTCCCGTTAAAAGATGTCTTTTAATGTAATTTTACATCAGAATATAATAGTAATTAAAAAAAATTAGAAATTAGGAGGTCCAAAGAATTTAGGTAGATGCTAATAGTAGCACTTAAGATAAAAGATTTATGTTTCATAAATTGACTAAATTACGCAAACACCTTTTTATAATTGACCAAGAATGTTTGCGTAATTACAAAAAAATCTGTTACATAATTGACCAAGAATATTTGCATAATTACGGAAAAAACCTTCACTCAATATATAGATCACCATTAGTAAATTATCCAAAATGAAAGGCAAAATCGAAAAGAAAAGACGAATCTCAAGCAGTTAAATTTTTTTTTATATATATATAGATATAGATAGATATAAATATATGCATTGGTCCTGCTTTACTTGCAACCTACTATTGTTAGGTCATTCAAGAAGATGTTAACTTTCGAAAAAAAGATTAGTAACTAATTGACAATGAGATTAATTTTCTTTTGCTCATATTCACTACAATATAGAAGGATTTTGTAAATTAAATTCTTATCCCCAAAAGTAAAAATTTTGTTGTAAGAAAATTAGGAGACCAATTCTTATTGTCACGGGAGTCGTCATTAAAAGGTCATCCTGAGAACTAAAAAAACTCTAGCTACAAAATTTTAAAAATGCCGCTAATAAATGAAAGGACAAAACAATTTCATGCCAAAAGAGTTTATATTTTGAAACAAAAATTTTGGTTCAAAAAATATCTTAATTAACCACTAAATGTCCAATTTCGTTATTAAAAAAACAACGACGACACTATTAGTGATTAAAATATTTCGTCTCTAAACAGTATTTTTATTCCTAAATTTGTCTCTAAAAATTTAATTTTTGTGTTGTGATTGTTTCACTAAATTAGAGAAAAATGGACGAGTTGAATGATATTCCTCACAAAGTGGACATGTTATTTAGAACTAATAAAATATTGAATAACAATTTTACTAAATAATGTTGGGGAATTTTCAAAATGGGTTTTCAAAATTTATTGTTTAGTTTTTTGGTATTTTCAAAACCTTCCTTGTTTTTCTTTGGAAAGCTTGAAATAAGTTTAGAGACTCTGTCTCACATCGGAAAGAGAGGAAATCATAAAGCACTTAATAAAGTGCTACATGGAATATTTCTTTGAATATGGTATTGTGGGATGGATACTAGTGTGTATGCACTCACACTGCACATGCACATGCGTACGCGTACACACGCGTGTGTAGCATGGGCAGTAAGCTGTATGGCGTTTGATGGTGCACTTTGCACTTTGCACGGACGCATCGGTGAACAATGACGTGGATCCAACGTGGCATAGGTGACGTGGAATATATTTAGTTCCACGTGGCAGTGACGTAGCATCCGTTGGTAACGAGTCAACCAACCGATAGAACGGTTGCGTGTCCGATCTGGAGTGGTTTGATCATAGCCGTTGATTGGAGATGCGTGCGATCGTACAAATGAGATGGCACCCAATCGTGATTAGGTATAATCAATTAAGGCATCTATTTGGTGCAAAGCGCTATGAGGGCGCTTTCCTATTTGCATCTAACAGGTTGGAGTGATGACATGGATCGAACGTGGCATAGATTGCCACTGTTATTGCCGGAATTTTGCTGCCAATACGTTTTCAAGGTTTTGAGGGTACGTAGGTTTTGAAGGTGAGATTTAGAGAAGATGGATTGGCGATGATGGAGTTAGGTATTCTTATAAACCTTAATTCATGATGTAGTGGATGTATAAGTTTAATTGTAAGATGGAGTGTTTCAAAATTAATGATATCATTTTTAGGAATTTTATTTAAAATTATTATTGTAATAAAAAAAATAAAAATTAAAAGGTCCAAAATAAATTAAAAAAATGCTAATAACAGTACTCCCATGAAAATGGTTGCACTACCGACACCCTAAAGGAAAAACCATTGCTAACCATTTAATAAATATGTAATTAAATGACTACAAGTTAGAATTGAATTTCACATCATATGAAAAGATTAGTCCGAGTTTCAAATTCACATCACACACTCATTTAGAGTAATATTAGATATTTACATTTGAGACTTATAAATATATTTTACTGATGTAATAAATAAAGAAATAAAATTCTATATGATTGAGTATATAATAAATTAAAAATTAATACTTATTAAAAATTGATACGTGTCATAACTTTGATTGATTATTTTATGGGAGGCAAAAGTGAAATTTTAGCTAAGGGGTGGTTTGAAATGATTTAAATAAGTGTACTTTTTGACTTTTTATGAAATATATGTTAAATTTGAAGACGTAATTTGATTTGAATAAAATGATGTGATTTAAATAGAATAATTACTTTTTAATTTTTTTAAATTATGCCAAACAAAACCTTAAATGTGTGTGGCTCCATCAAAATGGTTCATCGCACTACCGACACCGTAAAGGAAAAACTATTGCTAACCGTTTAATAAAAGAGTATGTAATTAAATGACTACAAGTTAAAAATGAAATTCACGTCATAGGAAAACTAGTGGTAGCCCGTGACTTTATAAATTAAAAAAAAAAAGACATTATAAATATATTAAAATAATTTAATTTTTTATTTTGTGATATACATAAAATTTATAAATTAATTTTTATGTTTACAACTTTTTAAATTATTAGTTTAAAAAAATGAAAAATATATATATAAATCTATGGATAAATTATAAACATACCCCCTGAGGTTTACTTAAATTACAATTACCCTTGTGGTTCTCAAAATTAAATTATGCCCCCTAAGATTTCTAATTTCATAATAAATAGGTCCTTTTATTAATAAATTATTAAGTTAATTAACAGATTCTAATAATGTTAAAATTTTATTTCAAATAATTTTATTAATGTATAGGTGAACAGTTAGAAATTTCATTTTTTTAATTAATGCACTTAAATAAAATTTTTTGACAATAAAGTATTTGTAATTTTTCAAACCACATGGGGCATTTCGTATTTTAAGTGAACCTCAAGGGGTGTATTTGTAATTTAGCCTAAATCTATTTAGTGCAATTTTGATAATTTGTAATAAATAAAAAAAAAGTTAAACCTAATTAAATGAGGTTACATGAGTTATAATATACCTCTTCTTATTATGAAAATATACAAATTTAAAAGTTAATAATTAAGACAAATATACAATTTTATTATTAAATGTGAAGTGAAGTAATATTTAACAATAATTGATATGATATTTTTGTTATTAATCCAATAATTTATGTAACATTTCTTTTGGTTTTAATTTCATAACTAAAAATACAATATGAATATAATACGCGTACAGATTTTTAGTCTTTAAAAATAAGAAAGTTTTAGAATATTTCCAACTTTTCATCATTTTTTTTATATCTAATTTGATTTTAAATTAGAATAAAAAATTTGATTTGATATGAATTATTTTAACTTTTTCGTTAAATTTTTAACAATTTTTAAAAGAACTTTCATTTTTATACCAATTTTTTTTTTCTTTTCATCAATTTCGATGAAAAAAATAATAATTTCTAACGCTTCATCTTTTTAAATTTTATCAAATTATAATTCGATAAAAAAAAATATGAAGGGTTGAAGATTTTCTTAATTAGAATTATAGTGAAATAATATCTTGAAATAGTGAAAATTTAAGTATAGTTGGACTAATTCTCTTCTCATATTTGTATAAAAATTGACACTTATAACTACATCATTATAAATCGTATTATGGAAAGTTTTTTAAGGTGTCAAAAAATTTTTATTTGTAAATATCCTACCCATTAAAAAAAATAAAAAATAAAAGAAAAAGAAAAATATGTGTAGCTTTTAGATATGTGTTTATCAATTTTATTTTGTGGACATAAATAATTGATATTTCAATTTAAAAAAATTAAAAAGTATAAAAAAAGATAGATTGGGTTTTTTGGGGATAAAAAAAGCCATCTAACTCCTTTATATATTATTTTAAGATGGACTATTTTAATCACATAAAAAAAATAAAAATTATATTTGGAGATTATCCCTATATATTATGCTATTATATAGAAATACAGCGGTAACAAATTAATTAATATTTATGAAAAGTTATATTAAGCTTTCATTTTCAATAAATTGAATTATGATTAACAAATTAACAAATAACAGTAATGGTATAAGAGAATAGAAAGAGGATAAAAATAAAAAAATATAATGATATTTAAAAGTTTTAGATTTATCTAGTTATACAAAAATCTAATGTTATAGTATGATCTTGAATTCCCAATAATTTTTCACATTTTCCATAAAATAAAATGACAATAAAAAATAAAAAAATTCGATACCCATTTTTTTACTTCAATTTTACGATTTTCATTAAAAAAAAACAAATCTGATAAAAATCTTTGGCATAGAATGGGCATAAATACTTTGATTGCAACCATACCATGTAAATCTGTAAACAAACACATAAATCTCACTGAAACTGAAATCAAAACCAAACCAATAATAGAGAAAGAGAATCATGCAGATAAAAAAATAAAATTAAAAAACAAATAAATTTATGGAGTGGTAGGATATTACCCCCCAACAACTTAGACCTCGCCCTGCCTAATCTGTCAGCTCCTTCGCCAGTACCCGCGAAGTCTAGGAGTTGGGATGACTAATCAGATTATTCTTTAAATAAGACTTGAAAATTGATTAATTTGTCCTATTAAGTGATTTAAAAATTTTAATAGATACACATAAAAAAAGAAAAAAGAAAAAAGATAATTATATTATTAAATCATAATTCAAATTTAGATATAGTTATATCTTTTTGAAATCTAAATTTCTATCTTCTTTATTTTTGTGTGGTTTCTATTTGTTTTTTTTTTTTTTCAATTTATTTGATATAGAGTTGTGGGTTTCTATTTTTTTTTAATTTAATTTATCTATAGTTTCTATTTGTTTTTAATTATTATTATTTAGATAAGTTATAATGTGTTAAATATGAAATAGACATGTGAGTTTTATTGATTTAAAGTATGATGGTGTGAGATATTTTCAAATTAGATTTGTTTAGATAGACTTTAAAATTGGATATTGAGAGGTAAAAGAAAGATTTTAACTGAATAAATAAAAATAATATTTGTTAATTTTATCTATTTGTGTATTTGATTATTTATTTATTTATTTATTTTTGGTTATGTAATAATATAATACATAAGATATAGATAGATACTCACAATTCTCATGTAAAATATTATCTGATTTTTTTTTAGAGAGAAAAAGAAGGCAGGTTTTAATATTTTCTTTTGGAAATCGATGAGAGAAATTAGAATGGAGAGATTATGAAATATTTTTGTTATGTTTTCATTTGAAATTCATAAATTAAGGGATAATTATTATTTCTAAAATAATTAAATAGGTATGGGAGAAATTGAAAATGAGGATAATTATTATTTCTAAAATAATTAAATAGGTATGGGAGAAGTTGAAAAGTGTGTGTATAGGAGAAGTTGAAAAGTGTGTATATAGGAGAAGTCAATAAGCGCTAAGGTTTTTTTTTTTTAAATCAAAAAATTAGGAAATTAAGATTGAGATATTGGAGTTCCTACAAGGTTTGTAAGTTAAAAACCCCTTTCCTTATATAATATATAGATTTTATTTAGGCTTCGTTTAGGGAGTGGGTTGACTTTTTACTTTTTTTAACTATTTTAGTTTGTGATTAAAAAGTTTATTTGGATTGATTTTTTTGACTTTTGTGAGAGAAAAACTAAAATGATTATAATTTGAATGTAATATTTTATCATATTAATTTTTTAATATATTTTATTTTTTTATGATTAAAAGAGCCACCAACCTCATTTTAGCCAATTGCCAAGCGAGGGTGTTTTAAATTTACATCATATACTCATTTATGAAGAATGTTATACACTCACATTTAAAATCTCCAAATACCCTTTTAATGTAGTAAAAAAATAAAGTTCCACATAAATAAGTATATGACAAATTAAAATTTGACACTTATTATTCCACATCATTATGAAAAGATGTTGTGAAAATTTTATTAGGGGTCTCAAACATTTTTGTGTTCTCAAATTATCACATGTCCAATTTTTATTTTTATTTTATATCAAGTCACAAATCAATAAAGGTATCATGTCTTAAAAAATCAATAAAATTAGAATCTTTAGCCTATTGATTTTGTTGTACTAGTGTGAGATTGCATGCTGAATTCTTACATATAAGAGGTTTTTTTTTTTATGATTTTTATTTCGAAATTGTTGAGTTTGACCTTGAGCTTCATGTAATATATTTCATATTTATTATCAATTGACTCAAAAAAATTATTTCTTAAATTATCAGCATAAAATGATGAGTAATTCTCCACGTCAATTGTAAGTTGATGAATACAGAAAATGGGAAATACTATGGGAAATACAAGAACAGTTAGGGTGTAGCATATACAAGCTACGTTATTTGTGATTTTAATTATTATAAATGGCATAACTTAATATTATGAGAGTTATAACTATAAAAAATAAAATAAAATAAGAATTATAAATAAATATCACATGACGTATAACTAAACAATCCTAAGATCATAACTAATATTTATCATAACTAATATCACAATGTGTCATAATTAATAATACAAGAAGTCATAATCATTAACTCAAAAGTCGAATCAAAGTGCATATAATACACACCCTAAAAGGGATGTGTACCATAAAATTTCTCACAAAAATACTTGCAATGTGGCAGGAGATGTACAACTTATCATCATATAAAAGTAGTGTTTTTTTCATTTTAGGCGGCACATTTTAAGAGTTTATTTTGTTTTTCTAAAATATCTACATCAACATGTATTTTTCATTTACATATAGAGTTTTACACAAATCCAAACTCAATTTTATATGAACTAAATACTTCTTTTTCATATATTTTTCATCATAAATTGAGATAATCCACAATTCAATACAAATTTTATGTTGTAAACAACAAAAATTTAAATAATTTACAATTAAATCATATCAATAATCACACAGCCCTGCATAATATAGAGAGAAAAAACACCAAATTAAAACTCCATAATGAAAAAGAAATTATCAATTTCGCATTTTGTAAGGATGAACCCCTGTCCTCACTTTTGAAATAAAATTGTAAAGAGATAACCAATTGAGAACTAACCCAGTTCGCTGTTCAACTCCTATTTTAGTCACCCTAAGCCATAAACATTCATCAATTCCTTGAAAAAGGGGCAAAATTTTCAATACAAAATTGCCAAGTGAAAGTAACACTATTATCCTCCTATATAGCGATCTCAATTTTGACTTGTCTCTTGTGGTGTTCCGGGCTCGGATTGGTATGGTTTTGAACGGTGTTACGTATCTTAATTTCCCTTGTATTCCCCTTATTTTTTGTTTTCGTGTTATAGTGGTGTGTTTGGAACATGTAATGTCTCCAAACCTTTAGATGCGAACCCAACCCGAATTGTGTCTTGCAGAGTTGTATCGGAAGTTAATTCTTTCATGTTTTGCCACTTCATTGAGTAAGTCAGGGGTCGAGTCACCCTATACAGCTTACCGGGGTCAAGCTGTCCGGTCACCTCGCCGAAGCAAAAATGCAAAATGCATTCGAAGTTGCTTGTTCGCTCGAGTGGCTGTTTATGCGTTTGAGCGGAAAATGTTTGGTTTCAGAAGTTTGGCCTGTCTGCAAAAGTACTAGGAAAGTGTATTCGACGCTCGAGCGGGGCTTTTCACGCTCGAGCGGACCATGTTATATCAATTCATGAATCTGATATTTCAGATCACTTTTGTATATATCTCTCTCTCTTAAAACATTTTCTCTTCCTTTTCTCTATATTTCTCTACACAAACTAGATCAAAAACCTTGATTTCTCAAGATCTATTTAAGTTTTGCCATTGCTTCTTCATCAAAGTGGATTATCATCTCGAGGGCTTCGTTGTATGCGGTGAAGATCGAGTTTCGACACTGTTGATTTTGGGGGTTTCATCTCATTTCTTCTTCAAAACTTGAGGTAGGGATTTTCTTAGAGTTATATATTTATTTTTGCAAGATCTATATGATTTTCGAAATCATCTTTCGATAGCTTTGAAAATTGATTGTTGATTCAAGAAGTTGAGCGATTTTGAAAGTGAGTTTGTCTTTTATTCTTTTAAAATGATCTTATGGGTTTTGATCTTCGTTGATTGAAGAAAAGATGATTTTGGAAAGTTTTCTTTCAAAAGAATTGAGTTGTATAGTTTTGGTGAGAAAACCTAGAATTTGGGGATTTTTTTAAAAAGAGACTGAAAATCCATGAATAATATTGTTATATTTATTTTGTGTGTCAAAATAAATGGCTGTTTGGAAATTTTTTTATTTATATTCATATAAATGATGAATTTCAGGGAACATGAGAATTGTTGTTCATTTTGGAAATTATTATTCGAAACGTTAAAATAGTCTTGAAATGACTAATTGTTAAGGATACTTGAGAAGAGGGAATTGTGTTATTCTTTGGATGATGAATTGAAATAAAAGTATTTATATTCATCTTGTGTTATTGGCATAACAATTCATTTGATTACATTAAACTTTGAAAGTTGATTTGAAAATTTGCATTGAGAAAAGAATGTTGAGAAACAAGTTTTCATGAAATGATTTTGGGGTAAATACGTTGGTAAGTCTTGATAGGTGGTGTAGATGATATTGAATAAATTGGCCTGAGAGTCCGAGGTGAAAGACTGAAAACCCGCACGGATAGATACCGAGCCTTTCGGTAAAAATGACAAATTGGTAGTACTTGTATAGTCTACTTGTAGACACCGACCTCGGGATTACCAGAGTCGTATTTACCGCCCTTGAAATAAATTATTAAGTTTTGAACAATTGAAATTGCATGGTATCATTGAGCATTATGGTTTTCAAAAGATGAAAATGTGATTTATCTTCAAAAAGGGCATAGCATGGCATGTGCATTTCATCTCTTGAGACTTGTATAAAATGTATATACTTTGTTAAGGATTTCCTACTGGGCTTTATGCTCACCCTACGGGATTTTTGTGCAGGAAAAGATGTGGTGATGCCGCCTAACTAAAGGCGAGGAAATGTGTGTTAAGAGTACGAGATTTTCATTTTGCTGTGACTTTATGTGTAAGCCAATGGCTGTTTGTGTGTGGGTTTGAATAACCGTTTTGTGTAACTAGGTTCAAGCCTGGGAAACTTGTAAACCCTTGGGGGTATTTATTTGTTTATTTACTTGTTGTTGGATTAATGTATTGTTGCATGAAGAACTATTGTATCATGTAATGTAAGTTTGGAGATTTATATTCGGTTTTCCTTGAAAAAACTATGATTTTTGTATTATCATTTGGGCTAGAAATTTGGGGCGTTACAACTTGGTATCAGAGCTACTGGGTTTGAATACTTGGAGCTCGTGGGAAGTGGTTGTTTAACCACAATGGGTTCATTTAGTATGCTTAGGAAGTGTTATGCATTTTGTGACAATGTGATAACATGCTTATGTGACTAAATGGGTATGGGATTGGACTTTTGGGATGTTGTTTGCGCCTGTTAAATTCCTTGAGGTCTTATTAGAAGGGTACTTGATCAATACTCATTCTACTAAGAATTCTTAATTTTTCGTGGGACGAATCTCATCATAAGAGTATAATCCGTATGTGTTTACATGACTAAGTGCTTATGTGGGGTGAAATTTAATTGTTATATGGTAGAGGAATATATAGAATTATTGCGATCAAACGTGTAAGGCAAGTTGCAGGCACGTGTGGGTTAGTGTGCTAAATTAATTCTATTGTCATTTATAGGATGTCAGGAAGAAGTCAAACCCGTGGTAGTAGAGACGGGAGGCGTGGTAGGGCTCGCCGAGGTGTACATGAGGTACCGGTCCATGAGGTTCCGGTGCAAGAGGAAGAGTCCAGCCAAGCTAATGTGGTCGAACAAGTGGAGCAGCAGGAATCCCAGGACAAGCGGGTCAAACCGCAATGGGGGCCCTAGCTCGAGAAATGACAGGGGCTTTAAGAGAGTCTATGAACTTGTTGAGGGTGGAGAATCAAGCCCGAGAGAACACTGCGGAGTCAAGGGCGAGTTTCCTTACTAGAGAGTTCTTGTGGGCCAAACCAAATGAGTTCCATGGTGGCCCCGAGCCCAAGAAAGCGGATGAGTGGCTCGAACAAACTGTGAAGACATTTGAGATGCTTCACATCGAAGATAGTGAACTAAAAGTGACTTTAGCGAGTTACTACCTTAAGGGAGACGCGGGTCAATGGTGGAAATATGCCAATGGTAGAGTGGAGCCGACATAGGAAGTCTTTGTAGTTGCTTTCCAAGATAAGTACATACCTCCTACAACTAGGGAGAGATTGAGGCAAGAGTTTAAAGACCTCAAACAACTCGACATGCCGTGGCAAAGTTTGAGGCGATCTTCTCTAGTTTGTCCAAATTTGCACCAGAGTTGGTGGCAACGGAAGAGCGTCGTTGCATCGAATTTGAAAAGAAATTGAAAACAAAAACTATGTTCAAGCTTGTCGAAAATATGATTCGGGAATATGACCGTCTTGTGGAGATGACGACACATGTAGAAATTTCCATACAAGCTGAGGAGGAGAGGCTTCGGAGTTCGAGGTCTAGGGGTCAAGAATCTCAAGGAAACTATAGGCAGAACAAAAAGAGCAGGAACAACTATCCATCCTAGTCCCAACCACAGCAGTCTAGATCTACATTTCCTTTGCCTAGTGTGGGCTTGGGAAAAAGTGCATCGAGTAGCTTCTCGTGTTTCAAGTGTGGCCAACCGGGTCACGAAGCCTTCTCATGCCCACAGAAAGGAGGAGAGCAGTTAATATTACCACCACTTAACCGATCTCAAAATCAGTCTCAGTCTCAGAATAAAGGTCAAGGGTTTAATTGTTATCAGTATGGTCAGCCGGGGCATATGAAGAGAACTTGCCCACAGTTGGGAGGCGTATCTAGCGCATCTAGGTCGAGGCTGACTCAGAGCCACCAGCAGGCTCAATCAGTCAAAGTTTCGTGAGTTAATCAGGGAGCTGCTTCACCTCAGCCGGAACAACAGGCCTATACTCTAAGAGGGGAGCAAGTTAATCAATTTGCCAAAATCCTCGCCAGAGAGGTATTTTTGTTATGTGTAATTCTTTGGTTAATGTATTGATAAACATGGGTGCGTCTCATTTATTTATATCTACTGCATTTGCTTCTGCATTGGGGTTAGAAGTAGCATGGTTAGTGCCTCCACTCAGAGTAGAGTCACCTGTTGGGGGTACAGTTGATTTAGACTGAGGTTGTCGTGATTGTGAAATAGAAGTTGCCGGGCCTCGATTTCCGTTTGCTTTTGTGTTGCTAGATATGTCGAGTTTTGATGTCATTTTAGGCATGGACTGGTTGTGTTCTTATCAAGTTGTGATTGATTGGTACCATCAGAGAGTTACGGTGTGCACTTCGGGTGGTGATCATTTCTATTTTATGGGGAACTGAGTTGAAAGACCCTTATTGCTAGTTGTTGACCCTCGTAGTAGGAGCAAGCTTAGTGGCCTTCTTGCAACTCTCTTGGATAGTGAGAGTGACGGGGCTCGTGTTGAGTTACCAAGGGTAGTTGGTGAATACCCGGATGTCTTTCCAGAAGATCTTATTAGTTTACCACTTTGCCGGGAGATCGACTTCTCTATTGAATTAGTGCCTGGCACGGCACCGATTTCCATGTCACCGTATAAATTTGCACTCACCGAATTGCATGAGTTGAAGATTCAACTCCAAGAACTTCTAGACAAGGGCTTCATTTTCCCTAGTACATCACCTTGGGGAGCGCCGGCTCTCTTTGCGAAGAAAAATGATGGGTCATTGCGGTTGTGTATTGATTACCGCAAGTTGAATAGAGTTACAGTTAAGAACATGTATCCTCTACCCAGAATAGATGATTTGTTTGACCAACTTAGAGGGTCTCGTTGCTTCGCAAAAATAGATTTGAGGTCAGGGTACCATCAGTTGAGAGTCCGAGAGGAAAACATTCAGAAGACGGCCTTTTGTACTCGTTATGGCCACTATGAATTCCTTGTAATACCTTTTGGGTTGACCAATGCACCGGCTTCCTTTATGGACTTGATGAATAGAATTTTTCGGGAATACTTGGACCGTTTTGTGGTCGTCTTTATGGACGACATCTTGATTTATTCAACCTCTGAAGAGGAACACGAGACTCACTTGCGGGTAGTGCTGGGTGTACTTAGTGAGCACCAATTGTATGCCAAATTTGAAAAATGCGAGTTTTGGTTAACAAATGTGAAGTTTTTGGGGCATGTAGTGTCTAGAGAGAAAGTGACTTTGGACTTCTCAAAGATAGATGCCATACAGGATTGGGAACGACCCAAGAATGTTTTTGAAATCCGGAGTTTCTTGGGATTAGCGGGGTATTATCGACGTTTTATAAGGGACTTCTCTAGACTAGCTGCACCTTTGACTAGGTTGACTAGAAAGGGTATCAAATTTGTGTGGAGTGAGGCGTATGAAAAGTCATTCCAAGAGCTTAAGACTAGATTAACTACTGCACCGGTTTTGATAATTCCGGAAAGGGGTTTGAATTACACTGTCTATTGTGATGTGTCTGGGGATGGACTTGGTTGTGTCTTGATGCAAGAAGGAAAAGTTGTGGCCTACGGTTCACGACAATTGAAAACTCATGAGAAAAATTACCTCACCCTTGATCTAGAATTAACAGTGGTGATTTTTGCTTTGAAACTTTGGAGGCATTACTTGTATGGTGAGAAGTTTGAGGTTTTCTCCGATCATAAGAGTCTAAAGTATTTATTTTCTCAAAAAGTCTTGAATTTACGACAATGGAGATGGATGGAATTTATTGAGGATTATGACTTTGAGTTACAATATCATCTAGGGAAGGCCAATGTGGTGGCCGATGCTTTGAGTCGAAAATCTATGAGTAGTTTGGCAAGTGTGGCCATTCGGAAATGAGATATGCTAGATGTTATTGGCAAGTTTGATTTGCACTTGGGTGAGTTCGGAGAGAGTGCTACCTTGTTTACTTTAAATGCTCAACCTACCTTGGTTAGTAAGGTCATAGAGGCACAACGAGGAGACCGTGGTGTGGAATCAATCCGTATTAAGATTTCCAATGGAAAGGAAGAGAAAGGTTTGAACATTCACTCGGATCTGAGTGTATGTTACCTAGACCGTTTGTTTGTACCAGAACCTTGTAGAGAGGAAGTACTTCGGAAGTTCCATCACTTACGCCTTGCGGTACACTTGGGAGGCACTAAAATGTATCATGATCTTAGTTGTCAATTTTGGTGGAAGGGTATGAAACGGGATGTCGCTTTATTTGTATCGAAGTGCCTTACTTGTCAACAAGTGAAGGTCGAACACTAAAGACTAGCGCGGTCGTTACAACCCTTACCGATAGCCAAGTGGAAGTGAGAACATGTTACCATGGATTTTGTAGTTGGGCTTCTTAGAACACAACGAGGCAATGATGCCGTTTGGGTGATCGTTGATAGGTTTACTAAGTCTACCCATTTCATTCCGATGTACACCAGCGATTCAGTTGAACGCTTGGCAGAGTTGTACATTAGAGAGATAGTTCGACTTCATGGAGTCCCTGTGACTATTGTGTCGGATAGGGATCCTCGTTTTACTGCCCGGTTATGGCAAAGCCTTCAAGAGGTGTTGGGAACTAAGTTGACTCTTAGCACCGCTTATTATCCTCAAACCGATGGACAGTTGGAACGTACCATTCAGATTTTGGAGGACATGCTTGGAGCTTGTGTCCTTGACTTTAAGGGGCCTTGGGAAAGGTACTTACCATTGATTGAGTTTGCTTACAACAATAGTTACCAAGCTAGTATTGGGATGGCACCATTTGACCTTGTAGATCACCGGTTTGTTGGCCGAAGTGGGTGATGCATCGTTACTGGGTCCGGAAATTGTTAGGGAGACAACCGAGAAAGTTGTTCTCATTCGAAAGAGGTTAGCTATGGCCCAAAGCCAACAAAAGAGTTATGCCGATAAAAGGAGACGACCTTTATCTTTTGAAGTTGGTGACCATGTATTTCTAAAAATCTCACCAAGGTAAAGTTTGATAAGATTTGGTAAATTATCACCAAGGTTCATTGGGCCTTTTGAGATCTTAGAGCGAATTGGGAAAGTGGCATACCGGTTAGCTTTGCCGCCACAACTTTCGGGAGTTCACAACGTGTTTCATGTAGCTATGCTTAGGAAGTATGAACCCGACCCTTCTCATGTGCTTGATTGGGTTGACTTAGAGGTAGATAAGGATGCCTCTTACGAAGAACGACCGGTTCAAATATTAGATACTTGGGAGCAAGTGCTACAGGGCAAAACTATTCCGTTGGTAAAGGTGTTGTGGAGACACCATGGGATTGAAGAAGCGACGTAGGAACGGGAGGCAGAAGTCCTTTCTAAGTATCCGGATTTGTTTGAAAATGCTTAAGTTGTTTTTCCTTGTAATATTCCTTAGTGTTTGAGGAAAATGTATTAAAATTGTTGACCAGATGTTATTATGTATGTTGTTATGTTAAGCATGAAGTAGTTACGGATTGTCATTTCTTTGCTTCATGTTTAGGTTAATGTCGACGGTTGTTGTTAATGAGATAACCATGGTGGAAAAAAAAAAAAAATGGTTGAGAGTTAATATTGTGATTTTAAAATGAAATAGTGTGGTTTTGATCGCTAGAAATCCCTTTTGTTTGGGTAGTTTGATTTGAAATTTCGAGGACGAAATTCTTTAAAGGAGGGAGGTTGTAGCGATCCCGATTTTGACCCGTCTCTTGTGGTGTTCCGCACTCGGGTTGGTATGGTTTTGAACGGTGTTACATATCTTAGTTTCCCTTGTATTCCCATTATTTTTGGTTATCGGGTTATAATGGTGTGTTTGGAACAGATAATGTGTCAAAACCTTTAGATGCAAATGCAACCCGAATTGTGCATTGCAGAGTTATATCGGAAGTTAATTCTTTCATGTTTTGCCACTTCACTGAGTATGTCGAGGGTCGAGTCACCCTATACAGCTTACGAGGGTCGAGTTTGCCGAAGCAAAAATGCAAAATGCATTCGAAGTTGCTTGTCTGCTCGAGCGGGCGTTTATGCGCTTGAGCGGAGAATGTTTGGTTCCAGAAGTTTGACGTATCTGCAAAAGTACTGGGAAAGTGTATTCGACGCTCGAGTGAGGCTTTCCACGCTCAAGCGGACCATGTTATATCAATTCGTGAATCTGATATTCCAGATCACTTTTGTATATATATCTCTCTCTTAAAACATTTCCTCTCCCTTCTCTCTACATTTCTCTACACAAACTAGATCAAAAACCTTGATTTCTCAAGATCCATTTGAGTTTTGCCATTGCTTCTTCATCAAAGTGGGTTATCATCTCGAGGGCTTCGTTGTGTGCAGTGAAGATCGAGTTTCGACACCTTTGATTTTGGGGGTTTCATTTTATTTCTTCTTCAAAACTTGAGGTAGGGATTTTCTTAGAATTATGTATTTATTTTTGCAAGATCTATATGATTTTTAAAATCATCTTTTGATAGCTTTGAAAATGGATTGTTGATTCAAGAAGTTAAGCAATTTTGAAAGTGGGTTTGTCTCTTGTTCTTTTGAAATGATCTTATGGGTTTTGATCTTCGTTGATTGAAGAAAAGATGATTTTGGAAAGTTTTCTTTCAAAAGAATTGAGTTGTATAGTTTTGGTGAGAAAACCTAGAATTTGGGGATTTTTTTAAAAGAGACTGAAAATCCATAAATGATATTGTTATATTTATTTTGTGTGTCAAAATAAATGGATATTTGGAAAATTTCTTATTTATATTTATATAAATGATGAATTTCAGGGAATATGAGAATTGTTGTTTATTTTGGAAATTATTATTCGAAACGTTGAAATAGTCTTGAAATGACTAATTGTTAAGGATACTGGAGAAGAGGGAATTGTGTTATTCCTTGGATGATGAATTGGAATAAAAATATTTATATTAATCTTGTGTTATTGGCATAACAATTCATTTGATTGCATTAAATTTTGAAAGTTGATTTGAAAACTTGCATTGAGAAAAGAATGTTAAGAAACAAGTTTTTATGAAATAATTTTGGGGTAAATACGTTGGTAAGTCTTGATAGGTGGTGTAGATAATATTGAATAAATTGGTCTGAGAGTCTGGGGTGAAAGACTGAAAACCCGCTATAGACACCCCATTTTGACATGTCCTAAGACTTGAGCACTTTAGTTTGACCATCCTCACCAGAAAAATCAAATTGAAATTTTAATCCCAAACCTCAACTATTTTGGCCAAATTAGTTTATATCATATAGTTTATTATTTTGTAGTATTTTATAATTTTATATATTTTTATATAATTTGATGTGTGTGTATATATTTTGAGGTGGTGTATTTTAGAAATAGAAAATAACAAAAACAAAATAAAAAAAAGAAAAAGAAAAGAAATTGAATTCAATTTATATATATATCTATGTTTATATATTAAAATATAGATAGAATATATTATGATGAGGTTTTGGGTGGGAAAAATGATAAATTATTTTAAGAGATAGTGGGTGGTTCATGTGAGTGGTCTCGTGGGTGAATAATATATATATAAAAAAAAGAGAGCAGGTGAGAAGATGGGAGAGAATTTTAGAAAGTGGTTCAAAAGCTGATGGATCTGTATGTTTTAAAGAAAAAGGTGGGGTGGTATGTTTTAAAGAAAAAGAGGGAGTGGTGGTCCAATAAAAAGAGTGGTAGTGTATGATTAAAGAGGAGGACACACATGGGCAAGGGGCCGGGGGGGATCTGACATAAAAAAAAAACAATACACATGCATGAAGCTCTCTCCCTTTGTCGGCTTAGGAAGAAAAATGAGGAGAAAAAGGATTTTGAGCAAGACAACACAGGGAGAGAAAGATTAGGGAGAGAAAGGTGAGAGAAAAAAAAAAGGGAGGCGATGAGTGATATTGTTTTGAGAGAGAATTTTCTAGAGAGAGATGGAGAGGGAGGGAAGTTTCATTTGCAAACACACATCATGCACACACACAACAGACCTCTCTCTCTGGGAGGCAACCCAGCAACACCCACTCGAGCTTGCTCTCGGAATGACTGAACTAACTTCTCTCTCTCTCGGCAGTTTGGGTTAGGGAGAAGGAGACACAGATACACCATTGGAGCTACACACACATAGGCACGATTTGAGCTACAAACATAGCCATGGGTTGAAATGGAGGGCTCTGACTTTTTTTCTCTCTCTCTCTCTCTCTCTCTCTTTCACTCTCGGTTGGAAGAGAGAAGACACTCAAACACACCACCAAAAACTCTCATCAACAACACAAAGCTCATACACACAGCATATACACACATTGATACAGACAACCATCACACACCACACCACCGCAGCCATCACACACCACACCACCGCTGCCATCGCATACCACACCACCGACTGTCATCACACACACACGACCTCTCTCTCTCTTTAAAAAGAAACCCATCCATCTCTCTTCTCTCTCTAACACACACCCATACACCCATTCCATACATATACACACACCACTGCCATCCACACACGGCAGGCACACCCATGCATACACGCACACTGCACACACTCACAACATACACACACCACTGCCATTCACACGCGGCACACGGATACATTCTCTCTCTCTCTAAAACAGATACACACATGGGCTGCCTCTTGGTTCTCTCTCTGACCCACTCTCTTAACTGTATTGTCCTCCCATAACCTCCATTAGAGTCTGTCACTTTCTCGCGGGCAACCATGAATGTTCATGCATGTGTGATGCAATTTGTTGTTGCATGCTCATGCATGCGTGGGTTATTATTTGAAAAGAGAAGAAGCATGTGGGTCTAGTTGTTGGACTGCCATGGGTTTAGTTTTTAATGGTTTACGGTTTATATGGGTTGAGGTTTGTGCATATCATAATATATGCTGTTGAATTGCAAATGGGTGAATGGGCCCACGGTAATTTTGTTAAACCATTGGCTGGTATTGAGTTTGGTTAAGTGAATGCATATGAGCAGATTATTTGAATTCGGGCAAATTCTTTGCTATGCCGCGTGTTGGAATTATAATGTGATGATGCTCAGTGAGGTGGGCCCTCCATTGAAGATGAATTGACATGGGCTGAGGTGTGCAGGCCTAAGAGATTGAAGACATATGGATCTTTGTGTCAGTGATGAAGTTCTTTATTTTATTTTTATTTTGAATATTTTGTGAGGTTTTATTTTATTTTATTATTCCCCTCTCTCTCTCATTCGGATATGTAATAATTCAGGTGTTGTAATAATTTCCCCACCCTGCTTCTTTTTATCCCATTCTTTAATCACTTTCCCTAACTGTACATATGTATATATCTGACATGCCATGCATATCCATGCTTTACATCCATGTTCCATGCATTAAGATTTGGCTAAATTTGCATCTTTATATTTTAATTGATTATCGCATGTTTTGCAATGTTTCACATGCCATATTTTCGAAGTCGAATCTTTAGTGCATCTCATGAGTAAATTATATTAGGATTTTGTATATAAGATCATGCATATTTTACTAACTTTGTTTTGTAGCTGTTTGAGGGACGTTGGTCAATCTGTGAGTTTTTATGCTTTAGCATCCCATTTGTGTGTGTTTTTCTTACTATGTTTAGCATCCTACCATGAGGCTAATTGCTTAATTGATATAACTGTATGAATGCCTGTGGATGAAGGCTTGTTGCTTGAATTAGAATAATTCGATGAATATACGTTTAAGCCCACTTTGTAGTGGCAAATTCACAAATTTTAAGCCCACTTTGTCAAGTGGCAAATTCAAACTCCTTTTCGAAAAACAAACATGAAGTTGAATTGTTCCAATTTGAACAAATTAGTCTATACTTGTATACTTCACATAGTAAATTTTAGGATTTACTAAAATAATCAGAACATGAACATATAAAGAAAATAAAAGTCATATCATGGTTTAGTAGAGGCCGATCTTTTGATCGGGTGAACGGGGGTGCTCATTATTGACCTTCCCCTCTCATATCTAAGGTTCCGAGCCAAGCATCCTTGGTTACGACAAACAGTGGCCTTGGCGCTGAGTCATGGGTTTTCTAATTTCCTAAAATATTAGGTGGCGACTCTAAGATCTGATGACACAGTTCATTTTTGACAAAATTGCAATAAAATGGATTTTTAATAAAAGTTTCTAAATCTGGACTCTCATCTACGTTTCACATTGCACTCGTGAGGCTAGATCAAAGAGATCTCGGGAGTCCGAACTGTTTAACGCGCGCGGGTACCCCTCGGGCATGTTACACCCGCGCGGATAGGTACTGAGCCTTTCGGTAAAAATGACAAAGTGGTAGTACTTGTATAGTCTACTTGTAGACACTGACATCGGGATTACCAGAGTCGTATTTACCGCCCTTGAAATAAATTGTTAAGTTTTGAACAATTGAAATTGCATGACATTATTGAGTATGATGGTTTTCAAAAGATGAAAATGTGATTTATCTTAAAAAAGGACATAGCGTGGCATGTGCATTTCATCTTTTGAGACTTATATAAAATGTATATACTTTGTTAATAATTTCTTATTGGGCTTTATGTTCATCCTACGGGATTTTTGTACAGAAAAAGATGTGGTGATACTGTCTAACTAGAGGCGAGAAAATGTGTGTTGAGAGTACGAGACTCTCATTTTGCTGTGACTCTGTGTGTAAGCCAATGGCTGTTTGTGTGTGGGTTTGAATAACCATTTTGTGTAACAAGGCTCAAGGCTTGGAAACTTGTAAACCCTTGGGGGTATTTATTTGTTTATTTACTTATTGTTGGATTAATGTATTATTGCATGAAGAACTATTGTATCATGTAATATAAGTTTGAAGATGTATATTCAGTTTTTCTTGAAAGAGCCATGATTGTTGTATTATCATTTAGGCTAGAAATTTGGGGCGTTACATCTTATCATCTGGCTTTTTAAACAACACTACCAAAATAATAATAATAATAATAATAATTAAAGTTAGCTTTTCTATATTATGAAATTGTAGGTGTTTGGGAAGTGACTATTTTTTAGATTTTTTTGGCTTTTTGACTATTTTAGTAGGTTATTTTAATTTTTGTGTTTGGGAAGATGAGATGAATTTTTATTTGAGTTGTTGTATTAAAAAAAGTGTTTGAAATGATGTTTGAGGTTGAAATGACAAATTTGTCTCCAATCTCACTTTTTCCAAAATTGGTGTAAAGGGGCAAAAGTTTCATTTATTACTAGTGAGACAGCCTGCCAAGTGACAGTGGTAGGCTGTCAGTGTACTGTCAAGTGACAATGTAGGCTGCCGAGCTGCTTTTTTTAAAAAACATATATAAATCATTGGTTTAGGTATTATTTGAGGCTATTTGGCTTTTTAGTGTTTGAGGCTATTTTAGCCTCAAACTTGGGTTCTCAAACAAGGCCATTATATGACAGATGATTAATCACTTCACATACTAAGATATATCTATCGTTCAAATGTTTTTATTTATCTTTACTCTTTGGATTTGGATATTGTTATGAGATTCTTTCTTGATTAATCGTTGTTGAATTTCTTTAATATACTTAATATTTTTAATTTAATTAAGAGTATTTATTTTATAATCTTATAATTTAATATACTAGCAATTGATCCGTGCAATGCACATGCTATTTTTTTTTTTCAAAAAATATTTGATGGTACAATGTGTTGTAAAAGAATAATTTTAATTATAATTTATAATTAAAATTAAAATATGATTTTAATTATTTATTTAGATAATATTGGCGCTATCCTTTTATAAAATTGTTACTTGAATACTTATATATATATATATTAATTTTAGTTAAATTATTTGTGTATTTTGATAATTTTAGTTCTATCGTATTAAAAAATTGTAATTATCATATAATTATTTTATATGATATATATTAAATTATAAAATAGTCAAATAAATACTCATTTTGATAGTAAAAATAACAGTTAAATTAGAAGAATAATTAGTAATATAAAATTAAAAGTAATTCTAACTATTTAATTTTCTTTTATATTCATTTGGAAAATAAAAATATGTAGAAATATAAATTATATAAAATTTATTTAAAAAATTAAATAAAAATATATTGTAGTTGGATTATCATATAATGATTTTATATGATATATATATACACTAAATTATAAGATTGTAAAATAAACACTCTTAATTAAATTAAAATATCAATTATATAAAAGAAATTCAATAACGACTAACCAATAAAGAATCACATAATAACAATAAAAACATCCAAACGATAGATACATCTCAGTATGTGAAGTGCTTAATTATTTGTAATATGATGTCAAAATATAAAAGAATTTATTATTCAACAATTGAAAAAGTAACTCAAACAGTAAATCCAAACTTTAGAGGTTTCTCGAAAGTATCATTATTGTGTAGGTTTTTTTTCACATGAGTTGTGATTATATAAAATAATGTAGGAAACGAAATCTAATTTCATATATAGAATAATATAGAATTGGTATTAGGTATAAAATAATGCACGGAAAAATAAGAAGGAAAAAAAAAAGCAATTTAGTATTTAAAAAAATCCTAATACCTTTGAAAGAATTAAGAAAAAAAAAACTTGAAATGTGAAATTGGTATTAAGTTTGTGGATTATCTCAATTTACGGTGAAAAATATATGGAAAATAAATATTTGTCAAATAGAGTCTATATAATAGGCAAAGTTAGTATAATGTAAATTAGGTTTGGATTTGTGTAAACTCGATATGTAATTAAGAAAATACATAGTAACGTGACTCTCTTAGAAGAAAGTAAGCTCTTATAATATATTACTTAAGTATGAGAAAAATACTACTTTTAACAATATACTAGCAGTTGACCCGTGCAATGCACATGCTATTTTATTTTATTTTTTAAAAAAAATTGAGGATACAATGCATGTTATAGAAGAATATTTTAATTTTAATTTAAAATTAAAATTAAAGTATGATTTTAATTATTTATTTTGATAATATTGACACTACCGTTCTATAAGATTGTTACTTAAATACTTATATATATTAATTTTAATTAAATTATTTGTATATTTTGATAATTTTAACTCTATTGTATTATAAAAATATAATTATCATATAATAGTTTTGTATGATATATATTAAATTATAAAATAGTAAAATAAATACTCATTTTGATATTAAAAATAATAATTAAATTAGGAGAAGAATTAGTAATATAAAATTAAAAGTAATTCTAACTATTTAATTTTTTTTATATTCATTTAGAAAATAAAAATATGTAGAAATAGAAATTATATAAAATTTATTAAATGAATACTCTTAATTAAATTAAAAATATTAAATATATAAAAGAAATTCAACAACCACTAACCAAGAAAAAATCACATAATATCTAAATCCAAAAAGAAAAAATAATGAAAATATCCAAACAATAAATACATTTCAATGTGTGAAGTGATTAATCATCTGTAATATAATGTCAAAATATAAAAGAACTTACTGTTTAGTAATTGAAAAATTAACTGAAGCAGTAAATCTAAATTTTAAAGGTTCCTTGAAAATATCATTGTTGTGCAGGTTTTTCTTCCTGTGAGTTGTGAGTATATAAAATAATGTAAGAAAGAAAATATAATTTCATATATAGAATCATTATAAAATTTTTCTTCCTGTGAGTTATGAGTATATGCAGGGATTGTGTGTCAAGATTGAATCGTCACCAAGGCCGAACTGGGGAAAATCGAAATGACGCGACGCTTGAGAAGTAGAATAATAGCTCTCTCCAAGGGGAACCTTAGCGTGAGCTTGGGGGCAAATGAAGGGGCCAAATGTGAAATGGGTCGGGTCCAAGCCTTGGGCCGGCCCAATCCACTGAAGTCCAAATCCAAGTGGGTTGGATGAGTATATGGGCAAACCAATTAAGCCGAACTTCATGATCAACAGTCCACCCAAGTCCTCAAGCACTTGGGCCCAACCCGCAGTGGAAAGGCTAGTCTAGCCATGGTGCTGGGCTGGGCCAAGCTGCGAGACTGAACCTATGAGCCGAACTGATAATAGGCCTAGCCCATACAAAGATATCCAAATGGATCAGCCCATCTCAATGAATGATCTTGTGAAAGGCCGAGACAAGGCATAATGATACCGAGCTGAGGCACGTTGGTACCGAGCTGAGGAAACCTCGCAAGGAAACGTAAAAGTTGTGAATGTGTGTATGTGCAAGTTACCACCTCAGCTGGTCCCCTATACCTAGAATCACGAAAGTAGTTGAACCAAAGGAATGTGGTTTGTTATCAGCATGACTACAATGAGTACATGCATTCAATGACAACTACCAGGTGGTCCCCCATCTTGAGCAAAGCTAAAAGGACACCTGGCAACATCCAAGCTCCATGAACCCACCTTGAGAAGCAAGCAAGGAACACTATATATACACCATGAACTTCATATTGAAGGTAACTGAATTATTCCAAGCAAAATGATACATAGAGATAGATTCAATTCTATATACACTTCTTCTCCGATCACTAATTCCTACACCGGAGGGGTTATCTGGCCAACCCCGGCCGGGCAGCTCTAACGATGCTTCTTGTGGCAGGAACCTCAGTCCCTGGATAGTCCAACTGAGTGCGGGGCCCCGATCCACTTTCATCTAGTGCGGAATCCAGTACGCACAATTGGTGCGGTGAACGTGGATCACTTCATCTCTAAGCTCTGCACTCAATTCCAGCGATGGGGATTAAGGATGTTCCGCCTTCAACACATACTCCACAGACGAAGAAGACGAAGGACAAAGGTTTGGCATTCCCAACAGTCCTGGAAGAACAAATTGGAAACAACAACCGGACTCCTGAATCCGTCGAGCATTGATTACCCTTCGTTGGAGGTTCTTCTTATCACTTTCTTCTGGAAAAGGATTACAGGGATCGAATCATAGACTCCATGGAGATGAAGATACAGGAGCTGAAAGCCCAACTTAAAAGGATGCTGGGTGATCTGACGGAAAAAAAGACGGAAGCAGAACTCTCTCGTCTGCAACGAAGGAGCTCATCCAGAGAGCCACCAGTGAAAAAATTCCCTAGAAATGAGTCTAGGCAACGAAGCCAGCCTATCCCGGTACAGAGTGAAGCGGCAAGCAGCCACACCCATGGGTCACCTCGGATAAGGGCTAAGAGGCAGAAGACAGTCAGTCAGCAAACTGAGTACCCCCCACAAGACCTTTGTACTTGGTTGATCGGCAACAAGCAGAATGAACAACATCGGGATCACCTGGACCGTACTATTCACCAGAGAGAACACCGAGCGCTGGATAGGCTCGTCTCCTCACCATTCTCCCTGGAAATTGAAGCCATGAGGCCTTCAAAGAAATTCACCCCACCAAATTTCACTTCATACGATGGAAAGTCGGACCCGCTGACGCATATTAGCCATTACAGACAAATGATGTCTCTATAGAGCCGAGATGAGGCACTAATGTGCAAAGTCTTCCCATCCAGTTTGGGAGAGACCGGACTTCGATGGTTCGATCGACTCCCCGTTGGATCGATTCGTGGCTGGAAGCAACTCTCCAAAGAGTTCCTAGCCAAGTTCGTCTCCAACACTAAGATTCCGAAAGAGCCAGATACACTGTTCAGCCTTCGAAATGAGCAGGAAGAAACGCTGCGCAATTATGCTAGGAGGTACTGGGAAGAATACAACGATCTGGAGGAAAATGTATGTAGTGAACAGATGGCCGTCTTGTCTTTCAAGCATGACCTGCACCCAGAAAGTAAGTTGAGACAATCACTTACCGCCCGCCACAAAGATTAAAAGACTTATGCATCAGATTGAGCAAGACGCTTGCCTCGAAGACGATCAGATCCCCATTGAGGTAGCGTCAGCAGAACAAACAGCTTGGCACAAGAAGAGAATAGATCGAGGAGAACACAGAGGGATCGCAGTGGATGAAGTAGATAAGTTCAAATCCCACGAAGTCGTCGTGGTTGTGTTCAAAGAGCCAATTTATCGAATATTGGAAAAAATCAAGAGAGAGCCCTTCTTTGTTTGGCCGTCGAAAATGTTAGGAGATCCGGCTCGGCGCAATCAAAAGCTCAGATGCACTTACCATCAAGATAGGGGGCACATGACTCAGAACTGCAGAGCAATAAAATATCACTTAGAAGACTTAGTAGCGGCTAGGTACCTTCGGGATTACATTGATCAGGATAAGGAAGTTACCGAACCGGGGAACCCACCACCAGAACCAAATATTGAGCATCCACCTCAACTGATAATAAATGTGATCCATGGAACAGCAACTCAAGAATCTGAGGAGACACTGAAAGAAGAGATTGCTAAGGTCACAAAATTCAAAGAGTCATGTCAAGGAACTCAGACGAAAAGGTACGACAAAGACCTAAATCCCCCTTGTGTACTGTGTCATTTACTAGAAAAGATTTAGAGGGCATACAGCACCCACATACTGATGCATTAATTATAACTGTGGGAATCGGAAAACGATTTGATGTAAAACGAGTCCTGGTAGATCAAGGTAGTGCAGTAGACATATTGTATTATGATTTGTTCAGAAAGCTTGGTCTCTTCGAGCAACACCTCACCAAATGCAACCCCTGCTGGTTTGGCTTCAATTCACGTACCACAATGGCCGCTGATGTAATAGTGTTGCTGCCAGGCAGAACAAAAACCTTCAAGATAGAGTTCTTGGTTATTAATACACCATCCCCTTACAACGCCATACTTGGCCGTCCGTGGATTCATCAAATGGAGGCAGTCCCTTCAACCTACCACCAGCTCATCCGTTTCCCAATGGAACATGGAGTAGAACAGATCTCAGGGGATCAAGTTGTGTCCAAACATTGCTTCATGGCAGCATTAAAGGCAAAACAGCTCTGCAATCGGGTACAGACGGTAGAAGTGGTCGAACAACCAGTCTTGGAAGATGTAGGGGAAGCTCCAGAGGAAAAAATAGTAGAGGATTTGGAGAGAATCTTGGTAAAAGAGGATGACCCAGAAAAGTACTTCCTTATCGGTACCTTGCTAGGCGCTGATGAGAAACTTCAGCTGGAACTGCTGAGGAAAAATATGGAGGTATTCGCATGGTCAGCATATGATACTCCAGGGTTAGACCCAGAATTTGCTTGCCACAAGCTCAACATCAACCCTTCAGCTCGGCTCATTGTGCAGAAAATTCGGAGATCCTCAGTTGATCACACCGAAGCAGTAATTGCCGAAGTCGAAAAACCACTAGCTTCAGGAGAAATCAGAGAAGTTCAGTACCTGCAATGGCTGTCCAACACAGTTGTAGTCAAGAAGAAGAACGGAAAATGGAGAGTTTGCGTTGACTTCACTTGCTTGAACAAAGCCTACCCTAAATATAGCTTTCTGTTACCTCGTATTGATTAACTAGTAGACTCAACAGCAGGGCATAAGCGCATGAGCTTTCTAGACGCTTATAGCGGTTATCATTAGATACCAATCGCTCGTCCGGATCAAGAAAAGACAAGATTTCACCCGCGAGGAACTTGCTGCTACAAAGTGATGCCGTTTGGCCTCAAGAATGCCGGAGCAACCTACCAGCGGATGATCACTCGGATGTTCAAAGACCAACTCGAGAAAACCATGGAAACTTATATAGATGATATGGTAGTCAAGAGCAAGTTTGCTACAGACCATCTTACAGACTTGAGAGAAGTTTTCGGCATCTTAAAAAACCATTAGCTTCGCCTTAATGCCTCGAAATGCGCTTTCGGGGTAGGAACAGGAAAGTTCTTGGGATATATGGTCACTCACAGAGGAATTGAGGCGAATCTGGACCAAATAAAAGCAATACAAGATCTTGAAGTACAAACAAAGGCTAAGGAGCTGTAGAAACTGGCCGGAATGGCGGCCGCACTAAATTGGTTCATCAACAAATCTTTTGTCACGACCCAAACCCGCCCCTATGGGTTTAGTATCAGAATCGCCAAGAATCTGAGATTATCAAGGCCCGCTAATAAAGAATACAAGAATACAGAAAGTGGCGGAAGCCAATACAGTAATTAAACAATGTCTAATGATCTGTGACAGTCTGAATGCAAAAAGACTTTCTATATATATACATAGATACATGAACAGTACAAAACAGTATGTACAACATTTACAGTCGATCCGAACAGGGACCTAATCCCTGATAAACAGTACAGTACGGTGCTATCAGTCTATGTAGTTATTACAAAAAGGTACAGAGACAGACGGGGAAATCAGGACACCCCTAAGCCATAGCTTGGCAGGCTCGGAACCTCGCAGTGAGGCACAGTAGTTGGCTTGACAAAAAGGGGAGTCTAACCCACGCTCCTAGCTTCGGTCTGGTGCCTGAATACCTATATATATATATATATATACAAACAGTGAGCTAAAGTCCAATGAATAACATAATGCGTAAAGAGGTTAAGAATGGATGTCCTTACAGTAATGAAAACAGTTCATTGATTCAGTATAATAGTCATATGTGGTACATCCATTAGCATAGCAGTACAGTAAACAGTAGGTCTTAAAAGACTGAACAGTAAATGATGGCCATCAATCAGTAAACAGTAGTGGTTCCAACAACGGAACCAACAGAGATCTCAGAATAAAGAATAAAGAAATGAGTTGCTAAGGATGCCACAATACAGTTCAGAATATAGGACATACATTCATTAGATTAACAATATCAGCTTAAACAAATGTAAATATTCACAGTTGAACATATCTTTACACAATTGTTACTCACAGAGTTCTGGGCTACAATTAGGCTAGAGCGCATTCCCAGATGCCAACCCTACACAGTTTACAAGATGAACACACACTAAGTTATACAGTTGGGAAACAATAACTTAATCCCTAATTTGCCTCGGTGTGGTTCTAAATCAATATTCTCATTAAGATGCCTTAAACATGCCCTAGGAATGCCTAGGATGGAAAGAGGATGCAAAGTTGCAGTTAGAAACACTTTTCAAAATTTTCAGAAAATAGGGGTCTCGCTCGAGCGTGGCTTTCTACGCTCGAGCGGACATGCAGACAAAGGATCTCTACTCGAGCGTGGCTTACGTCGCTCAGGAGGACTGCAAGCTACAGTCAAAATACTGGATGCTCAAAATTCACGCTCGACGGGCGCTCGACCCTCGCTCGAGCGTGAATTCTCTCGCTTGAGTGGACTATAAGCTCATGCAAAGTACCGATGCACGATTTCACGCCGAAGGCCACTTTACTCGCCGAGGAAGGCATGATCACAGTGTACGCCGAGCGTGGAGTTCTCGCCGGCGTGGGTCCAAAAGCTGGAAATTCCAAATTTGAACCTCAAGCTCAAAACCAAGTTTTAATGCATAAATTCCGCTCCTCTTGGGCTAATTTTCTGGAAAATACTTGTAAATACATAGAATAACATGATTTAAAGCTCAATTTGTAAAATCAAGGCCTAAGAGAAGATCAATTCAATATGATTTTCAAACCAAATTTATGGACATGATTTCAATTTAACATGCAAGACTTTAAACAATTTTTCAAGCCTTAAATACATGCTCTAAAGAGCAAACTTTTACAAAACAAAGATGAAATCATGGTCTACTCTCAAAACATGGACATGCATGCGAGGAATTATGAACTACCACCTCAAAACTTCAATATATGTACATGCATGGAACAATTAAGCTTCATGGCAACAATTTAACTCCAATTTATGGCCTTAGGCTCTCATCTACCATGAACCATGCGCAAACTAACTTGAATTCATAATTAAGAAGGTAGTCACTCTACCTTTGGTCCTTAATTACAAGAATGGAAGCACAATATGCAAGAATCCTTTCAATCTTTACAAGTCTCTAAGCCGATTTGTGAAGAAGTCAAGCTTTCTCTACCTCTCTCTCTCTCAAGTCGGCAAGAACAAGAAATGGACTAATGAAATGTTGCCTAAGTGTATAATGAGTCTAGGTAGTGGGCTACTCATGTGGCAAAATGGTAATTAGGCCAACTCTTGACATTAAGCTTATTTTAATCTAATTTAATCATACCAAATCACATCTTAAATGAATATACCATAAAATCATATAAATTATGATTAACACATATCATTAATTAATTTCAGATTCGGCCGCCGATAAGGCCTTCAATTTGCAGTTTAAACATAAAACACAAACAGATAATCAAACAGGCAACAGATAGATATACAATTAAATAGATATACTCACCAATTCGGTTCATTTGATCGATTACATTTCAAGATTTTAGTTGATTCAATTGCTTATCATAATTAGTCTCAGTTTAACAGTAATCAGTAAGGTTATCAGTAATCAGTGGTGAGGGTTATTACATCTTCAGATCGGATGAAGCCCTTCTTCCAGCTTTTGAGGAAAATGGTAGCATTTGAATGGAGTTGCGAAAAATCAAAATCGCAGAAAGTCTCAAAAGATACCTCAGTAAGCCTCCCATTTTGTCCACTCCAGAACTAGGAGAGGAGCTGTACCTCTATCTAGCAGTCTCAGATCATGCCATAAGCGCAGAATTAATTCGAGAGGTTAACAAGGAACAGAGGCCTGTATACTACGTTAGCAAAACTTTACCAGATGCTGAGACATGGTATCTACCCTTGGAAAAGTTAGCTTACGCGATGCTTATCGCCTCGAGGAAGTTACAACATTACTTCCAGAGGCATACCATCAATGTCCTCACTGAATTCCCCCTTAGATCTGTATTTAGCCGAGCCGATTTCTCTGGCAGAACAGCAAAAGGGGCGGTAGAACTTGGTGAGTTTGACATTCGGTATCAACCCAGGACAGCAATTAAGGCCCAGGTCTTAGCAGATTTCGTCGCAGAATTTGCTCCAATCCAGAGTACCGAACCAGGGAATCCAAGTTCAGCACAGGTGCCATGCATCATCAAACAAGGAAAGCCCTGCACTTCGGAAGCCTGGAAACTTTTCATTGGAAACATCTGGCAGCTTTATGTTGACGGGTCGTCCAATAACCGAGGTTCGGGAGCAGGAGTAGTACTTATCTCACCAGAAAGATTTATCTAGGAATAGGCTCTCAGGCTAGGTTGAAAGGTTTCGAACAACGAGGCAGAGTACGAAGCGTCGTTGGCTGGCTTACGCAGTGCCGAACACTTCAGTGCAGAACAGCTTCTCGTTTTCAGCAATTCACAACTAGTGGTAAACCAGCTTTCTGGGGTCTATGAAACACGGGATGAAAGAATGGCCATGTACGCAGGCAAGGCCAAAGACTTACTCAAAAAGTTTCAATCCATATGAGTGGAACGGATTAATCGGGACAAAAACGGCCGTGCTGATGCTCTGGCTTGTCTTGGCTCATCAGTGGATACCAAAGATGCCAGAAAAGTTTGGGTTGAGTTTGTGCCAGAGCCATGTATTGCATCTCCAGTCCTCTGTAGTAGTGTAGAGCCGAGCTGGATGGATCCAATACTTGCTTTTCTAAAATCTAGTACTCTCCCCGAAGACAAAAAGGAAACCAACAAAGTCAGACATAAGTCAGTTCGGTTTTGGATCTCACCATTCGGGAAGCTGTACAGACGCTCCTATCTTGGCCCTTATCTTCTATGTGTGCATCCAAATCTGGTCAAGAATGTTCTCTACGAAATTTACGATGGGATTTGTGGATGCCACGTTGGCGGAAGGTCGCTGGCGATCGGAGCCCTCACTCATGGGTATTGGCGGCCACGGATGCAACAAGATGCTCAGACGCACAGAAGTGTGATAAATGTCAGAGGTTTGCTCCATTCATTCATCAGCCAACCAAAACTCTCACCCCACTCACTAGCCCATGGCCCTTTGCCCAATGGGGTCTAGATATTGTCGGACCATTGGCGCGAGGCACTGGAAACAGGCGATTCTTCATTGCTGCAACCAACTATTTTACTAAGTGGGTCGAAGTCGAGGCATTAGCAAATATCAAAGAAGCGGATACGAAGCGGTTTGTTATGAGAAATGTGGTGGTGCGTTTTGGCATCCCGCGGGTACTGATTGCGGATAATAGAACACAGTTTGATAGAAAGATCTTCAGAAAGTTTTGTGCCGACCTCAAGATCGAGTATAGGAACTCTTCTCTAGGGTACCCGCAAAGCAATGGACAGGCAGAAGCCTCAAACAAAACCATCATCAACGGAGTAAAGAAACAGCTTGAGCATGCCAAAGGAAAATGGGTTGAAGAGTTACCCCATGTGCTATGGGCATATCGAACCACAGCATGGCGATCAACGGGGGAAACACCTTACTCACTAACTTATGGAATGGAGGCCGTCATCCCACTTGAAGTCGGCCTCCCAACCCTTCGATCTGAATTGTTTGAGAACACCAGTAACGAGGAAGCTATTGCACAAGCACTAGATATGGCGGAAGGCCGAAGAGAAGCAGCACTGATCAGACTTGTAGCGTATCAACAGCAGCTCATCAAGAGTTTCAACCAAAAAGTTTTCCCAAAGCAATTTACACCAGGAGAACTGGTCTTGAGGAAAGTTATGGATCACAAAAAAGTGCCTGGTGAGGGCAAACTTGGGACTAACTGGGAGGGTCCGTACAAAGTCATAGTTGTTATTGGAAATGGAGCTTACTATCTAGAGGATTTGAATGGCAGAGCTATACCTCGGCCCTGGAACGTAGCAAATCTCAAGAAATACTATCAATAGAATTATCCCCCAACTTCTCTATCAGAATGTAAAGGCATTTATCTGTTGACCAATGCAAATGCTTCCCCACTTCTCTCAAATTTATCAAATTCTTGTAATTAGCTTTGGTTCTTACCAAACAGAATTAGCTTTGATGTTTATCAAACGGAATTAGTTTTGGTTCTTACCAAACGGAATTAGCTTTGGTTCTTACCAAACAGAATTAGCTTTGGTCCTCACCAAATGGAATTAGCTTTGATGTTTATCAAACAGAATTAACTTTGGTCTTCGCCTAAATGGACTTAGTTTCAGAACGACTGGACGGAATATAAATTTGGTTAGCACTCAAATATGCTAAGTGGTATTGCTTGGTGGAATAATGTTTGGTAACTAAATTGGACTTTAGCCAAGCGGAATTGCTTGGTGGAAACCATACTAACATATCTTAAGTAAACGTCTTTGAATCCATAGAATTCCTTAAGTACCAACACGTCAACACTTCAATACTGATTCAAACAAACAGAGTTGGAACAAGCATGACCAGGTTCTGTCAGGAGTAAGCTTCCAGCACTAGTCTTACTCAACTCCAGGTAGGGACAAACAATTGTTTTTTTCGAACCAACCTGAACCTGAGTAAGACACCTTTTCATGCCTTTATCTCATTCAAATGCATCTGCGCTACCAAAGTTGCAACAGACTTACATAGTTCTATCTAAGAGCACAATCTTCAGTACCAATCTTACTTAGCTCCAGGTGGAGGCAAACAATTGTTTTTTTTTAAAACCAACCTGGACCTAAGTAAGATCCACTTACAAACTCAAGCACAGCCATACCACATATGCGTTAGCCACACCGAGCATTAGTTCGGCCCTGAGGTCCCAACAATGCTCGGGGCAACAAGACAAAGCCACATCACATCGCCGCCCCGAGGTCTCAACAATGTTTCTACGAGGCAAGCAAGATAGAATCGATGAGCATTTATTTCAAAGCAAGAGAACTGCATCGAAAGCATCTATTCGCCCGGAGGTCCCAACAAGATTTCGGCCAAGGGCAAGCAGTATAGAAAACATTCAGACATAAAAGCCAAACAGCATCAGATTGCAAGTTCAAAGAGAAAATTCTGTTATCCAATAAAAGGCACAGATGGCCTCATAACCAGCAGCAAAGAGAAAAGAAAAATTGTCTTGGCAAGTGCAGAAAGAAAGCTCGTCATGGAGACCAAGCCACAATACATCAAAACAGAAAAGCAAAAAAGTTCAAATCCTTTCAAACATCAACTTTCATTAACAGAGGGAAACTCAGGAGCAGCATCCACAATTTCGTCTAGGTCGTCTGGGGGAGGAAAAGTAGAGGCAGCTCCAACTTTCTGAGAAGTAGAAGCCTCTTTAACCACATCTCCCGCGGCTTCGGTCTCCAGGGTTTCAATTCTTTCAACATCCACCGTTTCAGCGGCAATATTACTGTCCTGGGTCTTGTTTGCAGAATCAGCTTTTGGGAAAACTTCGGCTGGAAGAACAGTAGGGGTGGAAACAGTCTTCGAACCCAAGGATCTCGAAGGAACGGGGACATCCTAAAACAGGGAAGAGCCTTCAGGAACCAGCGCAACAGCCAAAGCACTTGTCCAACCTTTTAGAAAAAGCTTATCTTGCAGCACTAGCACCTCTTCCTTATAAGCAACCCCAGCTTCATCCCAACCCTGTTGCCAGTGTTTGGCTTCCAACGCAAAACGCTCGGCAGCCATCACGGCAATAACGGCCTCCAGTTTGGCTACCTTGTGCTCGAGTTGAGCCTGCGTTCCAATAGCAGCCTCCTTCGATTTTTCAGTTGAAGCGACAATCTTGTTCAAACGAAATGCTTCTCTCTTTGCGGTTCGGCGCCCTTCCTTCTTTGTCTCCAAGCTTACTGTCAGTCTCTCAGCGTTCATTGCAGCCTCCAGCACGGCCCTTTCTAGCTCTTCAGCACGGGTAATGGACAGATGTATTCTTTGGATACACTGCAAAGTACAACGAAGAATTAAGAGAAAATGAGACAGCAACGCAACAACAAAGACAAGTAAAACGAGGAAACACTTACAGCAGTCATCATCTGAAGGGTCCCCTTCAGGATAGGAATATCACGGGGCCCATTATGGTCGGCCATGTCAACCGGTATCAACAAAAACTTAGTCAAATCAAAAGCAAAATCTTGTGAAGCGACAACCGAATCAGAAGTGGAAATAGGCTTGCCTTTATGCGATATTGGCGGCTCCTATTTCTCAAAAGTCTCATTCTCAGCAGGATCCTCAGAAGCTTCCCCCACCATTGCTTTGCCAGCCTCTTTTCTTCTCTTTTTGCTCGCGTAGCGATCGAAGCTGAGGGCTCGGCAGCAGTCGCAAGGGTCCCAGAAGCTCCCACCTCCATCTTCACTTCCATGAGGCTCTTCGCCTCGTCCTTTTTGGAGGGGTTTCTAAAACATCGAAGGCTCTGAAAGCCTTGGCCTCTAAATCCACCAACATCTTTCTCTTCACCACAGACCCGCCCCATGCGAAACCGGGAGCAGGGGGGGCGCTCTCTCAGAAAGTGCACCTTGACTCATGTGATGGTTCGTGACCAAAGGAATGAGAGACGTGTCAGTCTCGGTATCAGAGTCCAGAAGGGAAGCAGCAAGCCTTGCCTTCTTTGGAATAGTGGAACGGTAAGTAGACTGGTATTTCAATAACTCGAGTGCAGATCTCTTTTTATACCTGAGGGCCGCTTTTGTGGCTTCAGCATTCTCTCAGTTCGGTCTTCGTTGGAAACGAGAGGCCTCTGCAAAAAGAATTGATCCATTAGAGCAACATCCAAAATAAAGTAAGAAATACAAAAGGCATTAGAAGAAGAGGCCCAAACCTGGGTAGCCGTCTTTCTGGGGCATCCGCTCAGACTGAAACTCAGTTTCGGTGGGGAACTCCTAGTTTCTATAGCGACCCCAGTCTTTTTCCATTTGATTATCATATTCGGACTTATGTTCCGTAGATTCTATTGTCTTATTATTGTTGTGGTTGTCCTTTAATTCTTTATTCTTGAGTTATAGGATGTTTTGCACAGGTTGATTGCAGGTTGGTTGAGCTTAGGAACCAAAACTAGTGCCCAGGTTTTGGCTTGTCCGCTCGAGCGGGGAGTTTGACGCCGAGGGACTTGTCGTTGCTTGTCCGCCGGCGGGTTTTGGCGCCGAGCGAAAAACACCCATCCAGATTTCTTGTTCAGGTTGGGCCTTTCGGCGGAGTTGGTCCGCCGAGCGGGTTCAGGAGTGTCCTCGGCCGAGGGGAGTTTGACGCCGAAAGGGCTGGGTATAAAATCGTGTTTGGCGTTTTTAAGCGATTTTCACCCTCTTTTGATTCTAAACCCTAGGTTACGAGTTCTCTTTCCCCCAACTCACCTTCTCTCTTAGGTTTGATCTACTTAGAGCGAGTTTCTAACCTAGATCTTTTATTAAAAAGGTAGAGGAGAGTGAGGGCTACAGTTTAATCTGAAGAATTGTGGATTTGGAGCGCTTGGATTTCGGGTCAATCTTCTCCATTTGGGTTCTCCTATGAGGTAGGGATTCTCCTTGTTTCTTTTCAATACTCCATCTATAGATAGACATGTGGTAGTTTTGTATTGCATAAAACAAGTATATCATGTTGGATTTATTCAAAATCATGAGGTTGAACCTTGGGTTGACTGGAGTTGGGTTTATTATCATTAGTTATGGTTTAGGCTAATTGGGGTGTTAATTAGCATGTTGTTGTTGAAAGGAGAAAACCCTAATTTTATTTGATTTAATAAATTAATAGAGGGTTGTGATCGTGGGCAAATACTTATGTGTTTTGGGTCTTCAATGTGATCATTGTTGTTTGTTGTTAATAATTGAGCCTTTTAGGTCAATATTGAGAAAGAGGGAGGAAAACCCTAGTTTAATGATTATAACTTAATTTGCATAATTAAATTGGAGTGGCTTGGAAAAGAATGTAATGGGTTAAAATGAGTTGTGGCCTTATTGTCCAGGGAATTGAATTTGTGAAGGCAAAAGGTATGAGGGTTGGATTATTGTAATGTGAGTGTTGAACACACATATGTGGTGGTTGTATCTTTAACTGCCATGTTAGTTTTGTTATAGGGTTTGTGGTTTCATGGTAATTGAGTCTGTTAATAGATGTACAACATACCTGCATCTAGAGGTTTTGTCCTTGGTCATCGGTGGAGGATGACACGGTTGTGTTGAATTGTTGTGTATGCATTACACCATTGATTGTTTGTGTATATGACGTTGTGTTTATATGCATTACTTGTGTATGGGAGGAGATAGGGGATGTACTCCACGGTTTAAGGGAAGATGGGGGATGTACCTCTAAACCGGTTAATGATTATGGGAAGATAGGGGATGAACCGGGGTTCTTTGCATATATATGCGCCTATTGCGAGATCTGACTCATATGCTTATCTATTTGATATGATACATCACCAAAATGTGTATCAGTTGGGAAGTATGGAAGTGAATTTGATTGTGATTGATACAATACCAACTTGTGTATTTGTTATGTTATATGAGAGGTTTAACTTGATTTATTATCCCTGTTGAATTGGAAAGATTGTTAATAAGAGATGAAACCCTTGTTGAGTTATGTGGCCAGGTTCTGAGCCATAATTGGAAGGTGAATTGGGCCATAGACTATGTGTCATAGGCAATGTAGACATTCATGTCATGAAATTGTAATTGGATTATCTTGTGTTAATCATGTATTAGTTGCTACCCCTTGTCTTTTAGAAGTGTAAAGAGAATCAAACACTTTAGAAATATGTTCTAGAAAGGCACATCTGTTGTATGTGTGGAAATTGGAGAATAGTAGTGGTCTTAGTGAATTTATTTCCTAAGTAATTGCTTATGTATAAAAGGTTGGGTACGGGGTTAATGAAAGGAAAAAGGGAAAGATGAAACGCTGATAGCATTGAATGAAATAGTTGCTTTTGAGAAAAGTTTATATACATATATATTTTGTCTAAACTGTCACATTACTATTCTAGTATGAGAATGAGTGTGCATGATCATAGCTATCTCAGATCTTGTTATTGTTGAGGATCAAGTTGAGATCCCTCTTGGACTATATGTTCATCCCACGTTGTTGAATCTTTTCGTATTAAGCGGGTTGAGCCGCAAGATTTGGATCTACTTATTTGTTGGCCACGGGCCTCTTTCTTGTTGGCGAACGCATATGTGTAAAAGGGTTACACCCTTCGTTGTTTATTTAAAAGTTGTAAGCCTAAGGGTAATTTATTAGTTTGTTCATGAAACATTTACTTACATACGAATGAGAGTACTGATATTCATTGCTATGGATTGAATGTATGAGTTTATTTCCGCATATTATCTCTGAAATTGAATTAAGTTAATGAACTTGGTAATGACCTCGAGTAATAAAAAGTGGGGCGTGACAACTTGGTATCAGAGCTACCGGGTTTGAATACCTTGAGCTCGTGGGAAGTGGTTTGTACCACAGTGGGTTTACTACGTGTAGTGTAGTGAGGACGTTGCATATAGTTAACATGAATATTAGGACTTATGTGTTGCATTTATGTGAGCATGGGATTGATCTCTGGATAGTATTCATAACCGGTGAACTTGCTTTGAGGTCCTTTTGGAAACACGCCTGATCAACGTGGTTTCTGATAGGAATTCCTTGAGAGTTCCGGGATGAGTGGCTATCTTTGTGGACTTGATTCGATTATGTGTTTACATGTTTAGATGTTTATATGCAATAGAGATGTAAATTTTGAGACTAAGTGTGTCTTGTGACCTTTTGGTGGTAGTGTATGCCTCGGAGAAGGCTATCGTGTTTTACGCTAAGTGTAGTTTACTTTGTGCTTTATAGGATGTCTACACGAGGGAGTAGAGGACGGTTGAGTAGTAGGAGCGAGAGGCACACAGTTCCTTTAGCACTTGCAGCAAAGATCGGTCGTGAGGATGTCGTGACGTGAGATTGTGAGAGCAGTGCAAAACACCCTAGCTCATCGAGGGCGGAGGGCATGCTCTCAAGCTTACTAAGGAGTTCTTTGCTCCGGTCCACAGGTTTGTGGGGAGGCTAAACCGTTGGAAGCAGAGAGTTGGTTAGAGCAGACACAAGACTCTTGATATGCTTAGAGTCGAAGATGAGGAGTTGAGGGTTTCTTTGGCGACCTTCGGTTGAAGAGTGATCACGAGTTATTGGTGAAAGAATGCTAAGAATAATGTGGGTACGTGGGTTGCTTTTACCGAGGCCTTTTGGGCCAAGTATTTCCCTCATACCTTTCGGGAAAGGTTGAGAGATCGCTTTTGGAGTTGCGTTAGGATGCTACTCTGTGGCATTTGAGATGCTATGTGATAGTTTGTCGAGGTTTGCTCGAGTTGGTGACAACAGAGGCGTCGTTGTTTTGAGTTGAAAGCGGTTGTGTTCGATATTAGAGAAGGTAGCTGGATCCTTGTGGAAGGATTATTATACTTTAGTTGAGGCGGCCCATGTAGGCCTTGATTGCTAGTGATGATGGGGTTAAGGAGGAGACCATCTCGGTCGATCTTGTAGTTCCTAAGCACTCTAGGCTCGAAGGGGTGGAGACGAAACATGCTTTCGATTAGGTTGGTTCCTTTCTTCGCCAGGGTTTCGGATCTTCTGTTGGGGTTCCGGGAGGTCTGATTTCAGACCGATCTCTGGGTAGAAGGTCTGGCGGTTGTTTTGTTTGTGGCAGTTGGGCCATGGTTGGCGTTCTTGTCCTCTGCGAGGCGACTAATTAGTGAGCCCTATAGTGTTACCTTGGAGAGGACTTTTTGTAATGTTGGCGGTGGTGTATCATGTTTATTGATTTTGTTGTTGACCGGTGTCTGTGGATCTTTGAGGCACCATGTTTATGTATTGCATTTATATGCATAGTATTGTTTGTTTAATCCTCATGTATTGGGGAGTATGTATGGAATTTTGAACTCTCTATTTTATGTATCGAGAAGTTGTTAATGGGGTCAATGATCCTAGTGTTGTTGCTTGCTTGAATCTTGTATGTTGAGATAATCTTGTGGCGGCTTTGTGGGCCTGTTCACTTTTGAGATTAATTGTTGAGAGCGGGAATCCATGGGTGTATGGGTTAGACGTGATGGTTTCGAGAGTTGTGTGGTATCAGCAAGGTTATGTGAGATTTGTATCTCGGGTTAGCGGGAATGGTACCTGTTTGTTGGTTTGTGTTTTGGGCTTTGCTAGTTAGCGAGTCTGTAGTGACCCCATCGGTTGTATAGGGGTAGTGTTTGAGTGGTGATTGGTTATCAATTGTTGGGTACGGTTTGCGAGTGAATACTGGCAGCATCCTTTAGAGGAAGAACAGTTTGTGTTCTAAAATAACGAGAATGGCGTTGGCCAAAATTGTTCGTCGCGATTAAGATTGTTGTAATTGAAGTTGACCATGTCGGTTTTCGGTTGAGGAGTTGAGCAAGCTTTCTATCTAGCTTTGGAGGATGGTAATCCCTTAGAAATAATGTTGGTGTGATTTGATTTTAGGAGATCCGATGAGATTCCAAAATTTGGGGATTTGTGTGGAGAACTCCGTATTTGGGGTTAGTAATTTGAGTGGCACATCAGTGTGGATTCTTGAGTGTGGAGTTTGTTGAGTTGATTTGTCGACTTATTGGTATTGTGTTTTGAGTTGGCATTGATCACCTTGAGGATAGTTTTGATTGTTGTAGACCTTGCAAATGGCTTAGGTATAGCGAAAATAAGTCATTTATTTTGACTGTTGAATTAATACAGAACATTCATGTATTGATTATGTGTTGTATATGGCAAGTGTGTATTACATTGCATATGCATTTTGTTTTGGAGGAGATAGGGGATGTACTCCACGGTTTAGGGGAAGATAGGGGATGGACCTCTAAACCGGATTTGTTGGGAGGAGATAGGGGATGGACTCCATTAGCATCACTTATGTGTGTGCTCATTGATAATAGAAATATTTCTATTTGTTGTTAATATGATATAGCTAATATGCTTATCTGTGGTGAAGTGAAAAATGCTTTATATGAGTTGTTATCTCATTTTATTGTTTGGCCAGGTGTATGTTATTAAACTGGTTAAGTAAAGGGAGGCGGGATGAAATTGCAAAACCATGAATTTCTTATGCCTTATGTGTTGGTAGCCCTGTATTTATTTCTATTAACTATCATTATAGAAATGTTATGCCTCGTGTTGGTTTTGGTATCACTGTATGAGTGATAGTTGTTGCTAATAGTATGTTGAAAAGAATTGGAAAACAAAATTTTGTCCTAGTGTTTGGGCCACCTAAGGGTGTTGTTGTGAAATTGATTTAAATCAAGGATTTTGAGGAATTCTAAATGAATCTTTTTAGTAAATAAACAGTGGATGATTTTGTGTTTTGGATAACACTGTATTTGTGAAAAATATTTACAAAACTGTTGAGCTTTGCATGGAAAATGAAAGATTTATTTTGAAATGTTGACATTGAAAATTTGACTATCTTTGAGAAATGTCTCTTGATCAAGAAAATGTTTTCTTATTATTTACTCATAAGATTTGCTTTAGTTAGCTTCTTGGGAATCGTGTTGTTGAATAGTGACTTGGCTTGAAGCACTAGTCGGTTGTTGTTTTGTTTCGGGGAAAGGTTTGGTTTGTTGAGATTTTCGTACCATAAGTGTTGTCTTTTGGGACGTATCCCCTTAATGAGTCTCTTCCTTGGTAAGAGTGGCTTGACGGTTTGTAGAAAGAACGGTTTCACTCCTAGTATTGGGGGAAAATGTTAGTATTGAGTAATTAGTTGGCCTTGTGATTTGGTGTATCCTTAATTTGGGGACGAAATTCTTTTAAGGGAGGTTATAGCGACCCGATCTTTTTCCATTTGATTATCATATTCGGACTTATGTTCCGTAGATTCTATTGTCTTATTATTGTTGTGGTTGTCCTTTAATTCTTTATTCTTGAGTTATAGGATGTTTTGCACAGGTTGATTGCAGGTTGGTTGAGCTTAGGAACCAAAACTAGTGCCCAGGTTTTGGCTTGTCCGCTCGAGCGGGGAGTTTGACGCTCGAGCGGGGGCTTGTCGTTGCTTGTTCGCCGGGCGGGGGGTTTGGGGGTCGGGCGGGAAAAACACCCATCCAGTATTTCTTGTTCAGGGTTGGACGCTCGAGCGGGAGTTGGTCCGCCGGCGAAGTTCAGGAGTGTCCGCCGGCGAGTTTGACGCCGGCGGGCTACGGGTATAAAATCGTGTTTAGCGTTTTTAAGGCGATTTTCACCCTCTTTTGATTCTAAACCCTAGGTTCTGAGTTCTCTTTCCCCAACTCACCTTCTCTCTTAGGTTTGATCTACTTAGAGCGAGTTTCTAACCTAGATCTTTTATTAAAAAGGTAGAGGAGAGTGAGGGCTACATTAATCTGAAGAATTGTGGATTTGGGCGCTTGGATTTCGGGTCAATCTTCTCCATTTGGGTTCTCCTATGAGGTAGGGATTCTCCTTGTTTCTTTTCAATACTCCATCTATAGATAGACATGTGGTAGTTTTGTATTGCATAAAAGCAATATATCATGTTGGATTTATTCAAAATCATGAGGTTGAACCTTGGGTTGTTGTTGGAGTTGGGTTTATTATCATTAGTTATGGTTTAGGCTAATTGGGGTGTTAATTAGCATGTTGTTGTTGAAAGGAGAAAACCTAATTTTATTTGATTTAATAAATTAATAGAGGGGTTGTGATCGTTGGGCAAATACTTATGTGTTTTGGGTCTTCAATGTGATCATTGTTGTTTGTTGTTAATAATTGAGCCTTTTAGGTCAATATTGAGAAAGAGGAGGACAACCCTAGTTTAATGATTATAACTTAATTTGCATAATTAAATTGGAGTGGCTTGGAAAAGAATGTAATGGGTTAAAATGAGTTGTGGCCTTATTGTCGAGAATTGAATTTGTGAAGGCAAAAGGTATGAGGGTTGGATTATTGTAATGTGAGTGTTGAACACACATATGTGGTTGTATCTTTAAGCGCCATGTTAGTTTTGTTATAGGGTTTGTGGTTTCATGGTAATTGAGTGCATTAATAGATGTACAACATACACGCATCTAGAGGTTTTGTCCTTGGTCATCGGTGGAGGATGACACGGTTGTGTTGAATTGTTGTGTATGCATTACACCATTGATTGTTTGTGTATGACGTTGTGTTTATATGCATTACTTGTGTATGGGAGGAGATAGGGGATGTACTCCACGGTTTAAGGGAAGATGGGGATGTACCTCTAAAGGTTAATGATTATGGGAAGATAGGGGATGAACCTGGGGTTCTTTGCATATATGCGCGCCTATTGCGAGATCTGACTCATATGCTTATCTATTTGATATGATACATCACCAAAATGTGTATCAGTTGGGAAGTATGGAAGTGAATTTGATTGTGATTGATACAATACCAACTTGTGTATTTGTTATGTTATATGAGAGGTTTAACTTGATTTATTATCCCTGTTGAATTGGAAAGATTGTTAATAAGAGATGAAACCCTTGTTGAGTTATGTGGCCAGGTTCTGAGCCATAATTGGAAGGTGAATTGGGCCATAGACTATGTGTCATAGGCAATGTAGACATTCATGTCATGAAATTGTAATTGGATTATCTTGTGTTAATCATGTATTAGTTGCTACCCCTTGTCTTTTAGAAGTGTAAAGAGAATCAAACACTTTAGAAATATGTTCTAGAAAGGCACATCTGTTGTATGTGTGGAAATTGGAGAATAGTAGTGGTCTTAGTGAATTTATTTCCTAAGTAATTGCTTATGTATAAAAGGTTGGGTACGGGTTAATGAAAGGAAAAAGGAAAGATGAAACAGTGATAGCATTGAATGAAATAGTTGCTTTTGAGAAAAGTTTATATACATATATATTTTGTCTAAACTGTCACATTACTATTCTAGTATGAGAATGAGTGTGCATGATCATAGCTATCTCTGTCTTGTTGTTATTGTTGAGGATCAAGTTGAGATCCCTCTTGGACTATATGTTCATCCCACGTTGTTGAATCTTTTTCGTATTAGCGAGGTTGATTTGCAAGATTTGGATCTACTTATTTGTTGTACGGGGCCTCTTTCTTGTTGGCGGACGCATACATATGTGTAAAAGGGTTACACCCTTCAGTTGTTTATTTAAAAGTTGTAAGCCTAAGGGTAATTTATTAGTTTGTTCATGAAACATTTACTTACATACGAATGAGAGTACTGATATTCATTGCTATGGATTGAATGTATGAGTTTATTTCCGCATATTATCTCTGAAATTGAATTAAGTTAATGAACTTGGTAATGACCTCGAGTAATAAAAAGTGGGGCGTGACAGTTTCCACCAACTTGTAAGAAATCATCATTGTGTTTATTTGAATCGGGCAACCCAGTAACCAAATGGTAATCAAACGAGCGAACACGCAAGTAATATGTGCTGTGGTCTTTGTTATGAGAAAGAGTGTAACAACCTAAGATATCCCATATGTCAAGGTTCAAACCCAATCGTGTATTGAGGGCGGATACGCCGCAAACAACACGGAAAAGGTTCACAGATACTTGCATTGGGGTTAATTGGACTTGATGGAGAAAATGGCGCACCAACGGATCAAGAGGAAATCGAACCCCTCCCTCGACTATGGCCGCGATGGGAAAAGCAACGGTATTCCTCGTGCCCATACGCTTGGCGTCTACTTTCGCCAACAAAAGGGTAACGTCGTCGGGAATATTATAGTCCAGGCAGAACATAGCCATGGCCTCGGGGGTATCAACCAGCGAGCAGAACTTCCCCATTTAAAAAACCTAATAAGACAGAGGTAAGACTCAGATAACAGAGTGTGGAACACAGACAGCGAGTGAGCCAAACAAGATGATTAAGACAGGAAGAGGCAAGAGAAAAAGAATCACAAGAGGACTTACAGAGACTAGAATAGTGGTAGCAGAGCAAGATCAGCGGCGAAAAAGTCTGAGCAGAAGCACCAACGGGACTGGTTCAGAGGAACGAGAAGAGTCCTTTCTCTCTCTTTGAAACTCTCTAGAGGAACGAAAAAGCAGATAAAGGAATTTGTATTGACAACCAAAGCATTAATTGCACCAGTCGGCGCGCAGGTACACAGAGCACGACCTTCGGTATGGGATCGACGCACTATCTCTGCACACCTATCTCACATCGCCACGTGTCACCATGAAAGGACGTATGCAAGGATTGTATGTCAAAATTGAACCGTCACCAAGGCCGAACTGGGAAAACCAAAATGATGCGACGCTTGGGAAGCAGAATAATAGCTCCCCCCAAGGGGAACCTTAGTGCGAGCTAGGGGGCAAATGAAAGGGCCAAATGTGAAATGGGTCGGGTCCAAGCCTTGGCCCGGCCCAATCCACTGAAGTCCAAATCCAAGTGGGTTGGATGAGTATATGGGCAAACCAATTGAGCCCAACTTCATGATCAACAGTCCACCCAAGTCCTCAAGCACTTGGGCCCAACCCGTAGTGGAAAGGCTAGTCCAGTTGTGGTGCTGGGCTGGGCCGAGCTGCGAGACTGAACCTATGGGCCGAACTGATAATAGGCCAAGCCCATACAAAGATATCCGAGTGGATCAGCCCATCTCAATGAATGATCTTGTGAAAGGCCGAGACAAGGCATAATGATACCGAGCTGAGGCACGTTGGTACCGAGCTGAGGAAACCTCACAAGGAAACGTGAAAGTTGTGAATGTATGCATGTGCAAGTTGCCACCTTAGCTGGTTCCCTACACCTAGAATCACGGAAGTAGTAAGGCATAATGATACCGAGCTGAGGCACGTTGGTACCGAGCTGAGGAAACCTCACAAGGAAACGTGAAAGTTGTGAATGTATGCATGTGCAAGTTGCCACCTCAGCTGGTTCCCTACACCTAGAATCACGGAAGTAGTTAAACCAAAGGAATGTGGTTTGTTATCAGCATGACTACAATGAGTACATGCATTCAATGACAACTACCAGGTGGTCCCCTATCTTGAGCAAAGCTAAAAGGACACCTGGCAGCATCAAAGCTCCATGAACCCACCTTGAGAAGCAAGTAAGGAACACTATATATACAACATGAACTTCACATTGAAGGTAACTGAACTATTCCTAGCAAAATCATACATAGAGATAGATTCAATTCTACATACACTTCTTCTCCGATCACTAATTCCTACACTGGAGTAGTTATCCGGCCAACCCTGGCTAGGCAGCTCTAACGGTGCTTCTTGTGGCAGGAACCTTAGTCGCTGGATAGTCTAACTGAGTGCGGGGCCCCGATCCACTTTCATCTAGTGCGGAATCCGGTACGCACAATACACAAGGGCAAATAAGTAAACTTTCAAATCTCCAAATTAAGAAAATACAACATATCCAAAATAAAAATAATTGATTGGTTTGAAAGAAAACTTCTAGGACTAAATGGAATAACTTTTTTTCAAATGAGATTTATGAGTAATTTCTCCTACAAGGATTATATGATAATCCAACTATAAGATGTTTATATTTAATTTTTTCAATAAACTTTATATAGTTTCTATTTCTATATTTTTATTTTCCAAATGAATATAAAGAAATTTAAATAGTTAGACTTATTTTTAATTTTATGTTACTAATTCTTTTTCTAATTTAACTATTATTTTTAATATCAATGTGATTAGTATTTATTTTACTATCTTATAATTTAATATATATCAAACAAAATTATTATACGATAATTACACTTTTCTACTATGATAGAACTAAAATTATCAAAATACACAAATAATTTAATTAAAATTAATATATGTAAGTATTCAAGTAATACTTTTTATAAAACGATAGCGCCAATATTATGAAAATAAATACTTCAAATTGTATTTTAATTTTAATTTTAAATTAAATTAAAATTATTCTTTTATAACACAGACATCATACCATCAAATATATTTTGAAAAAAAAAAAGCACATGCATGGGTCAAATAGTAGTATTTACTCTTAATTTTTCTCCTTTATGTAGCATATCTCTCTCTTTTTTTTTTCTTTTTTTTGGGTTATTAAAATGTCACATCAATATATCTTTTAATCAAAATTCTTTTTAATATTTAAAAGATTTCGACTTGATCTAAATTACTCATAAACAAAACCTAATAGAATTATGCATACTAAAAATACTTTACTAATTAATTTTATTATACTTTTTTCACTTTTTTAAATAAAATATTAAAATTATTTCTTATTTTTATGTCTATCTTATGTAACGTCTCAACCCTTCACATGCCATCGATATTGTTCGCTTTGAGCCACGCTCGCACAGATTTGTTCTTCCCAGTGGGTCACCCATCCCATAACTACTCCAACCTGAGCACGCTTAACTGGGGAGTTCTGTTAGGGATTTTATCACCCAGAAAAGGCCTCAATGCTATATAAGGGTCTAAATTTTTACTTTTATAATCTAGAAACTCTCCCTCCATTCCCGATGTGGAACACCGGGACTTTACAATCCACCCCCCTTAGGGCTACACGTCTCTGTGCAGTAGCCTGCTAACTCACAAGCTCGCCCACCTGCACTGAGAGACGCTAGGGGCCCACACTCGGTACTTTGGAGAGTCGGCTCTAATACCATTTATAATGCCCCAACCCTTCACATGTCATCGATATTGTTTGCTTTGGGCCACGCCCGCACGAATTTGTTCTTTCTAATGGATCATCCATCCCAAAACTACTTCAGCCTAAGTACGCTTAACTGGGGTGTTTTACTAGTGGTGAAATAAGGTCCCGGTGTCCCACATCGGGAATGGAGGGTGGGGGGGTGTATTTTCTGAGCACCAACACGTGGCCAAGGTGACGCTGACGTATCAGCCGAGGTGTCACGTGTCTTGGTCATGATGCCAAGATGATCTCGGCTAGGCCGAGGTTATCTGCGAGAATACCGGAATCCAAGATAAGCGGATAAGGAACAAGAGTCCTGGAATGGGAGAAGACTTCAGTTTGGTTGAAGATAAGACTCTTAGAGAGTTTATCCTAATCCTACTGGGAGTCCAGGATTAGCAGTAATCCTAAGTCCATTAGAGCTAGGTTTCTATTGGGACTAGGATTATGTTGGCTCTAAAAAGGAGGCACCCCCATGGGTCTAAGGTATGCTTTTAATATTCTGTCTAGTGAGTTAAGTACTATTGGTTATCTTTGAGATATGGAGTATTGACTTGATTATCGGAGTACCCTCGAGTGGACGAGCCACCACCGGAGACTCTTCTTTCTGTTGCAGGTCAGACAGGTGCCATCTATTCTGCTGGTGTTCTCCAGTTGAGTACTAAGTTGGCAGTGTGGTCGAAAATTGACTCACACAATTTGGTGCCGTCTGTGGGAAAGAAAGGAGAATAGATGGCCATCACCGTACAAGATCAACGTGTTGAAAACGACGAGTTTAGCGAAGCTAGAGAGTTTGTCGACATAAACGGAATGGAGACCCTTCTAGAAGGAACGCGAAGACAAGGGGCATGAGCGCTCCCAAGGAGATGACATTCAAGTATAGAAGAGCTCAGCCTAAGTGAGCAGATCTTGGATTTCAGGCCCCGGACCCCAATCCCGAAAGACAAGATCTCGGCCTAAATAAGCAGGTCCGAGAAGAGAAGAGCTCAACCTGAGTGAGCAGATCCAGGATTCTAGAAGACATGATCTCGGCCTGAATGAGTAGGTCCGAGAAGAGAAGAGCTCAACCTGAGTGAGTAAATCCAAGATTCTAGAAAACAAGATCTCGGCACTTAAGTTCTAGAAGAAAAACGGCTCGCCGATGCGAGGATGAGGTAATGATGAATAACTTAGACTCATTATATGGCAGAGTCGAATCTTGCATATAATGGAGTTGAACTAAGTTGGAGTGACATAGGCTTGCCATGTCAGCAGAATCAAACTCAGGTTGAAACCAAGTAAGATCAACAGAGAAATCAAGACTAACAACCTCGGCTTGAAACCAACTTCGAACAAGATCACATGCACAAGCTTAATGTGAACATAAGTCCACATTAGGGCGAGAGTTATAAATCTTTGTTTAACATTTGTTGAAATTTGTAGCAATTTACAAGTTGAAGTTAAACCGAGATGATATTTAACACTTGTTGAAATTTGTAGCAATTTACAAGTTGAAGTTAAACCGATGTTATGTTTAACACTTATTGAAATTTGTAGCAATTTATAAGTTGAAGTTAAATCGAGATAATGTTTAACACTTGTTGAAATTTGTAGCAATTTACAAGTTGAAGTTAAACCGATGTTATGTTTAACACTTGTTGAAATTTGTAGCAATTTACAAGTTGAAGTTAAACCGAGATAATGTTTAACACTTGTTGAAATTTGTAGCCATTTACAAGTTAAAGTTAAACCGAGATTATTATTTAACACTTGTTGAAATTTGTAGCAATTTACAAGTCGAAGTTAAACCGAGATTATTGTGTAATACTTGTTGAAATTTGTAGCAATTTACAAGTCGAAGGTAAACCAAGATCATTGTTTAACACTTGTTGAAACTTGAGAAAAGTTTACAAGTTAAAGTTAAACTGAGGTTATGTATGCCAGCTCATATGTGTGAACGGGTTCTTGGAATTCTTGTTCTTTAAAGAGACATATCGGCCTTAACGATGATCTTGGCTGCGATACTTTAAGCCGATGTACTGGAAAGTACCGATATAGGTTCCATCACCTCAGAATGCTGAGGTAATAGAACCTAGGGGATAGTTGTGGAGATATATTTTCTGAGCACCAACACGTGGCCAAGGTGACGCTGACGTGTCAGCCGAGGTGGCACGTGTCCTGGTCATGATGCCGAGATGATTTCGGCTAGGCTGAGGTTATCTACGAGAATATCGAAATCCGAGATAAGCGGATAAGGGACAAGAGTCCTAGAATGGGAGAAGACTTCAGTTTGGGTGAAGATAATACTCTTAGAGAGTTTATCCTAATCCTATTGGGAGTCCAGGATTAGCAGTAATCCTAAGTCCATTAGAGCTAAGCTTCTATTGGGACTAGGATTATGTTGACTATAAAAAGGAGGCACCCCCATGGGTCTAAGGTATGCTTTTAATATTCTGTCTAGTGAGTTAAGCACTATTGGTTATCTTTGAAATATGGAGTACTGACTTAATCATCGGAGTACCCCCGGGTGGACGAGCCACCGCCAGAGACTCTTCTTTCTGTTGCAGGTCAGACAAGTGCCATCTATTCTGCCGGTGTTCTCCAGTTGAGTACTAAGTTGGCAGTGTGGTCGGAAATTGACTCACACAGAGGGGGAGTTCTTGGGCTATAACAATAAAAGCCTAGACCCTTATATAGCATTGAGGCCTTTTTTCAGGTGGTGAAATTCCTAGCAGAACTCCCCAATTAAGTGTGCTTAGGCCAGCGTAATTTTAGGATGAGTGACCCATTGGGATAAACAAATCCGTGCGGGCATGGCCCAAAGCGGACAATATTGATAACATGTAACGGGGTTGGGGCATTACATCTTATTTATAATATTAATTATATTGAATTTCATAAATAATTAGAATCACTTTTAATTTTGTGACAATTATTTCTAATATCAAGTTATAAAATTTATTATTTATATTTATTTAAATTACATTTTTGTAGCACAAAAGGTTAACATTATTAAATGAATGTTTCTTTTTTGTGTTATAATTTAAAATTATTATATATTTATTTAATTTATATTTTTATAGTATGAAGGGGTGGGTGTTATGTCATGTTTGTGTTGTGTCATCTCGAGTTTGTATAAGAATTACTTCAACACTAACTCGATCAGTTTATTATTTCGTGTTATCGTATCGTGTCATTTTCGATCCATGTAAGTTTGTATCATGTCAATGTGTCATGTCAAAAAAATTCACTACTAACTAGAAAATCAAATGTATGAAAAAAATTAGAAGTTTTTTTCACAAGTTAAATTTAATAAAACTAATCTCTATTAAATGAAATTATTTATAAAAAAAAAATTGATTTTAACTTAATTTTATTTTCTTGATTCATAAAAATTATATTTTATTATTATATTTATTTACTAGATTAACTCAAATAAAAGACAAAAAATACATTAAGTTCAGTTAAAAGCAAAAATAAAATCTATATTAAACTTAAAATCGCATTTTACATACTTTTTAATAAATTAGATGTAATTACGTAAGAGATTAAAAAATGTCATGGTATTCTTTAATGAAAATAATATTAAAATGTGTAATTAATTCTTCATTATACGGATTATTCGTGTCAATTTTGTATTATACAGATTTGACACTAACCTGACTTATTTAATATTCGTTTATTGTCGTGTCATATACGTGTTCGTGTCAGGAAATAATCAATCTTTACTTACTAATTTCGTGTACGATTCAAGTTGTGTTGTCGTGTCATGTCACAAATTTTCATCCCAAAATAATGGAGTTAAAATTATTAAAATATACACAAATAAGTTGCTTAAAATTATTATATGTGTTGATTTAAATAAGATTTTTATAAAACAAAAAGACTAAGATTATCAAAATAAATAAAAATATATATATTGTTTACCCCCCCCCCCCCCCCCCCCTCTCTCTCTCTCTCATGTATCGCATCTCCCCTTTTTTTCCTTTTTCTTTTTATTAAAATTCCAAATCAATATACTCTTACCAAAATCCTTTCTAAAATTTAATATGTAAAAGGCTTCTATTTAAAAATTTAATATTTAAATTAATTAGTAAAATATTTTTACTATGTATAATGGGAGATTTATTAGAAAATCTTTTTTTAAGTATTTGTATTCCAATTAATCCATAAGATATTCTTGTATTTCAATAAGTTCTATTATTTGAACATTTAATCTATTAAATCCTATTTCTCATATTTAAGGTATTTTATGAATATTTCTACCCTTAAAAATATTTTTTGAACGGTTAAGAATTTAGTGATGTGAACATTCATATTTTACAATGTGAATATTCATATTGACGTGTGAATGTTCACATTGGTAATATAAATATTCACATTAACATGCTAACATTCACATTGATGGTGTGAACATTTACATTGACGATGTGAATATTCACATTGACGGTGTGAACATTCATATCACAGAATATTCAGACTGTGAATGTGAATATTATTAGGGGTATTTGGTCATTATGTCACTTATAGAACTTATTAGAATATAAGAAAATAATGTGAATTAAATGGAATATAAGTAGATAAAAAGAGATTTATGAAAAAGTGCCCCATGTATAATTCTATTAAATTTTATTTATGGGTAATTAAATAGAATTGTTTTAAATATTAAATTTTAGAAAGAATTTTTATAAGGATATATTGAACAAAATTTTAATATAAAAAAAAAAGAAAAAGAAATAAGAGAAATGCATAGGGGAGAGAGAAAAAGTTAAAAATAAACAATATTTTTTTTATTTATTTTGATAACATTTTTCAGAGTCTCAAATATTTTTTCTTCACATTGTCTCATAAAAAAGTGAACCGTAAATTACACTCACCTTCACGCGGCCAAATCACACATTATTAAAAAAATAAGGGTAATTTATAAATATATTTTTTGAGATTTGTTTAAAATATAAATTGTCTCCATGGCTTGAAAAATTATAAATTCTTTTTTTTATTTAACAGAATTAATTGAAAAAGTGAAAATTTTAACTTTTCACCTATACAATAATAAAATTATTTGAATTATTAATTGAAATAAAATTTTAATATTATTAAAAACTGTTAATTAACTTGATGATTTATTAATAAAATGACCTATTTATTATGAAATTAGAAACCTCAGGAACATAATGTAATTTCTAAAATTATAGGGGCAATTTGTAATTTAAATAAATCTTAAGGGATGTATTTTTAATTTATTCATAAAATAATAATAAGACCCCTCTTAACTATTACTAGAAAATATTATTTTACTTTTTTTTATTAACTTGTATATTTTGACCTCTTGACTATAAAGTTGTATCATTTTTACTTCTATAAACTACCCCGCATCAACTCCAAAAAGGACATATCTGTACAATTTTTATTATTAAAATGGGTCATCATACATGTATTCATAGATGTTGAGAATAAATTGACAAAATATCACATACTATTCGCTTGGGCACTTATTGATTTTGAACATAAAAATGACAAATCATATGAAAATATAAGAAATTATCAAATAAAAAATATATAAAAAATATCAAAATTGATAGAGTACATAAAAAATATATATAATTGATAGCGCACATAAAAAAATATATAATATCAAAATGACAAAAGTGAAAGAATAACACCATATAATTTCTGTACGGGAAAGAAATAAACCTTATCGTATAATCTTGTTGATCAAGTCTGCGCTCCTCCGTATGTCGTCGTTTTATCACCTGAAAACACAAATGTGAGCTAGCCGGCGGGTGTGTGCCGGAAACCTCTCCGATACCTAAGTCAGCAGACTAGACAAATAAACAAAAGCTCCGTGTATTCGGAAATCAAAGTTGCGTTACTTCTCCATAGGTGATGTTTGTAAGCTTTTATAGGTTCTATGTGGCACAATCCTAGTAGGACTCTTACTTCTCCATGTAGAGTTCTCCTAGGATTCATACTCCTGAAAGATAATGCTTATCCTTCAATACCCCTCTCATTGCTTAAACCAAGTGAGATGGTTTTATCATGACCGGACTATCACATGACCAAAATAACCATTGCCATGCCAAGTAACTGATCAGTTAGTTCGGCTCTTGCTTCACTCTCTTACCTCAGCTTAAAATGCTTAAGACCGAGCTAACCATAAGGAGTTTTAGCCGAAATAACCCCCCAGACCCAAGTCCCTAACAGAGGCACAGCATACCTTTGTTATATATACCACGACCGAACTAACTTCGGTGGCCGAAGCATCCACAGTACTTTTCAAAACCGGACTATAAATAAGGCCCTTTCAAAGCCGGACTAACTACTTCAGCTTGGGACCGGGCCAACTGAATAGGCCCATTCAAGACCGGAGTAACTTCGTGGCTATTCTAATCAACACTCCTTATAGCGGCCCATAACAGCCCATTATCCAGCTCGGCCCAATTTCTATATAAATTACCCTCTCAATTTCAATCACCTGATGTACCCATTACATAAAATAAGATAAATTATAATGAACTTTTCAAAATTATAACTCATTTAGATTTTGCCTCCTTAAATCTCAAAACTTAATAGTTAATCAATTCAAAGTGTTATCTTCTAACAATTTATTCTTTATGTTAGAATTATGTTAAGAACTTATATAAAATCAGACCATATGTAAAACATATGACACACTAATTAATTTTTTAAGATAATACTATCCTAATATAGCAATCCAATTTACATTTTATTACTAAGATAAGAGAGATAAAGTGCAAACGAGTTCAATGAATAAATATATTATTTGTCCTAAATAAAAAATTCAAATGACTAATAATTTGAAATGACTAACTATTAAGAATAAAATACAAATGAGTCATAGTGCAATAGAATTTAATGTAATTTACCTTATAAAATATTACTTATGGGCCACACTATGCTTACCAATCAAATCTTTGGCGCGGTGGCACCATTTTGCATCATATGCCTGGTGATAGCTGCGAATTTCCCACGTCAATTGTACATTGATGAATGTACTAGGGTGTGGAATTTTTAAATGAAAATGATAGGTTATACTTTTAATTTTATTCCAAAAATAAAAAGAAAAATAACCAATAAATTTTATTTTTACTCTTAATATTATTATTGAGTCCTATTAAATTTTAATATAGGTAACTAAATCTTATTTTTCATAAAATATTTTCAAAAAGTTTAATACTCCATCATAGTGGTTGTTATCTCAATTTTACTCCTCATTTATTAATATGAACAATAATTTCATAAATAATTTTGATTTAATTTAAATTTAAAATCTTAATTGTAAAAATTATTAATATTATATTACAAAAATCATAAATAAGAATTGCATCGAAACAAGTATAGTGTAAAATATTATTCTAAATTATAAATTTTTTAGTGTAAAAAAACCTATAAGGCTAAATTTTACTAAAATTATAAAGAGTAATGAAAAATAATACTATAAAAAATTTATATATTTTTCAATGCATGAGATAGTTGATGAATCTTATACTTATGCTTTTGTTTATGAAAATTCATTTAATTTGAACAATCAAAAATAATTTAATTATAAAATTTTAAATAAATTAAAATTATTTATGAATTTTTTTTATATTTTAAATAGAAAGATAAAATTAAAATAAAATATACTATTATGAACAATTTAATTTTTTTATAAAAATTTATTAAAAAGAAGGACTTATTTGTCAATATTGAAATTTGATATAAATCAATAATAAATTTTAAAACAAAATAAAACTTAATGATAATTTTTTCATTGTGGCTTATGATTTTTTAATATCATAATTTTTAAAATTTAAAAAAAATTATTTTATTTAGATTAAAAATATTTATGAAATTTTGTTCATATTAAATGAGAGGTAAAATTGAGATAACATCCACCATTATAGAGTAATGAACTTTTTGAAAATATTTTATGAAAAACAAGATTTAGTTGTCCATATTGAAATTTAATAAGACTCAATAACGATTATTTTTTTAAATAATTATGATCTATAAATATATATTTTTAAATACTATTTCTACAATTCTAGCGTTGTTTATTCAAAAGTAATACACCTATCTTATCTCATATAAGGAAATGATATTCACCATTTTCATAGCGTTTTACAAGAAAATTATTTCGGCTTCGTTTGTCAAAGGCATGTGGAATTAAAAAAGCACAAAAGATGAAATAGGTTAAATAAGTTAATAAAATAAAATGTTACATCTAAATCATAATTATTTAATCTTTTCTCTTACAAAATTTGTAAAAGTCAAAAAAAGTCCATCGAAACAAACTTTTTAGTTTCAAACTAAAAAAGTTTCAACTCAAAAAAATCAACTAAATTTTTTTTTATGCCAAACGACAACTTAACAACCTATTGGGTTAACTCAGTGGTGAGTGGTTAATTTTTACAAAAATATAAATATTAAAAAAATTTATCCTTTTTTTTTTTTCTGTCTGAATCTATTTTTTAAGTTAATTGCTGGACTGGTGAGCTAGTGATTTCACTTCTATTTTGAGGACTGTTTGTTGAACTTATATATCTATTAAATTATTATTATTTAATTGTATTTTTTTTTTTATTGTAAATTCTTCTACCAATTAACTCAAAAACAAAAAATATATATTAAAAAAATCAAATATTTTATTGCCACCTTCAACATAAACTTGCGGTCGTGGATCACACTATATACTCATCAATCGGTCAATGGCATGGTGGCACCACCGCTCACCATATTCATGGTGGTAGCTGTAAATTCTCCACGTCAATTGTACTTTTGATGGATGTAACACAGGCGCTAGCGTTGACCAAAAAACATATTCGAAAAACGACAAACGGGTCCGATTCGTATCAAATCGTACAGTTTAATTTAATTTTTTTAATACATAAGAATTTTTTTAGTTCGATTTTAATTTAACTAAAAAAATTTTGTTTGAGAAATTTTTCCCTTTTTTTATTTATTTATAGTTTTATATGAGAAAAAATAAAATGATTACAGTTATAATATGTCATTTTATTGTATTGTATTTTAACTTATTTTATCTTTTAATGAGTAAATTAGTCTCAATCTACTTTCTAAATTCGTTAATAGTTTAGGCTTAATTTTTGAAAATGGGCAAATCATATTTCATAATTCGTTTTGTTATTTTTATGGTAAACACTAGCCGCCGGGGGGGGGGGGGGGTGTGGTGTTGATCTACATGAATTCCAAACTCAACCCATTTATTAAAAGACATTTACCAATCAGTTTTGTTAATTAGATTTATTTATTTATAGATTTTAATTGATAAATTTATTACTATAAATTTATTAATAAAAATAAGAGAGATTGACAAATTTATCACTTAATAAATATTTAAGGTATTTTATAAATATTTCTACCCTTAAAAATATTTTTTGAACGATTAATAATTTAGTGATGTGAACATTCATATTTTACAATGTGAATGTTCATATTGACGTGTGAATGTTCACATTGGCAATATAAATATTTACATTAACATGCTAACATTCACATTGATGGTGTGAACATTTACATTAACGATGTGAATATTCACATTGACAGTGTGAACATTCATATCACAGAATATTTAGACTGTAAATGTGAATATTATTAGGGGTATTTGGTCATTATGTCACTTATAGGACTTATTAGAATATAAGAAAATAATGTGAATTAAATGGAATATAAGTAGATATAAAGGGATTTATGAAAAAGTGCCCCATGTATAATTCTATTAAATTTTATTTATGGGTAATTAAATAGAAGTGTTTTAAATATTAAATTTTAGAAAGAATTTTTATAAGGATATATTGATTTGGAATTTTAATATAAAAAAAAGAAAAAGAAATAAGAGAAATGCACTATATAGGGGAGAGAGAAAAAGTTAAAAATAAACAATATATTTTTTTATTTATTTTGATAACATTTTTCAGAGTCTCAAATATTTTTTCTTCACATTATCTCATAAAAAAGTGAACCGTAAATTACACTCACCTTCACGCGGCCAAATCACACATTATTAAAAAAAATAAGGGTAATTTATAAATACATTTGTTGAGATTTGTTTAAAATATAAATTGTCTCCATGGCTTGAAAAATTATAATTTTTTTTTATTTAACAGAATTAATTGAAAAAGTGAAAATTTTAATTTTTCACCTATACAATAATAAAATTATTTGAATTATTAATTAAAATAAAATTTTAATATTATTAAAAACTATTAATTAACTTGATGATTTATTAATAAAATAACCTATTTATTATGAAATTAGAAACCTCAGGAACATAATGTAATTTCTAAAATTATAGGGACAATTTGTAATTTAAATAAATCTTAAGGAATGTATTTTTAATTTATTCATAAAATAATAATAAGACCCCTCTTAACTATTACTAGAAAATATTATTTTACTTTTTTTTATTAACTTGTATATTTTGACCTCTTGACTATAAAAGTGTATCATTTTTACTTCTATAAACTACTCCACATCAACTCCAAAAAGGACATATCTGTACAATTTTTATTATTAAAATGGGTCATCATACATGTATTCATAGATGTTGAGAATAAATTGACAAAATATCACATACTATTCGCTTGGGCACTTATTGATTTTGAACATAAAAATGACAAATCATATGAAAATATAAGAAATTATCAAATAAAAAATATATAAAAAATATCAAAATTGATAGAGTACATAAAAAATATATATAATTGATAGAGCACATAAAAAAATATATAATATCAAAATGAATCTGACAAAAGTGAAAGAACAACACCATATAATTTCAATCACCTGATGTACCCATTACATAAAATAAGATAAATTATAATGAGCTTTTCAAAATTATAACTCATTTAGATTTTGCCTCCTTAAATCTCAAAACTTAATAGTTAATCAATTCAAAGTGTTATCTTCTAACAATTTATTCTTTATGTTAGAATTATGTTAAGAACTTATATAAAATCAGATCATATGTAAAACATATGACACACTTATTGATTTTTTAAGATAATACTATCCTAATATAGCAATCCAATTTACATTTTATTACTAAGATAAGAGCGATAAAGTACAAACGAGATCAATGAATAAATATATTATTTGTCGTAAAAAAAAATTCAAATGACTAATAATTTGAAATGACTAACTATTAAGAATAAAATACAAATGAGTCATAGTGCAATAGAATTTAATGTAATTTACCTTATAAAATATTACTTATGGGCCACACTATGCTTACCAATCAAATCTTTGGCGCGGTGGCACCATTTTGCATCATATGCCTGGTGATAGCTGCGAATTTCCCACGTCAATTGTACATTGATGAATGTACTAGGGTGTGGAATTTTTAAATGAAAATGATAGGTTATACTTTTAATTTTATTCCAAAAATAAAAAGAAAAATAACCAATAAATTTTATTTTTACTCTTAATATTATTATTGAGTCCTATTAAATTTTAATATAGGTAACTAAATCTTATTTTTCATAAAATATTTTCAAAAAGTTTAATACTCCATCATAGTGGTTGTTATCTCAATTTTACTCCTCATTATTAATATGAACAATAATTTTATAAATAATTTTGACTTAATTTAAATTTAAAATTTTAATTGTAAAAATTATTAATATTATATTACAAAAATCATAAATAAGAATTGGATCGAAACAAGTATAGTGTAAAATATTATTCTAAATCATAAATTTTTTAGTGTAAAAAAACCTATAAGGCTAAATTTTACTAAAATTATAAAGAGTTATGAAAAATAATACTATAAAAAATTTATATATTTTTCAATGCATGAGATAATTGATGAATCTTATACTTATGCTTTTGTTTATGAAAATTCATTTAATTTGAACAATCAAAAATAATTTAATTATAAAATTTTAAATAAATTAAAATTATTTATGAAATTTTTGTTTATATTTTAATGAGAAAGATAAAATTAAAATAAAATATACTATTATGAACAATTTAATTTTTTTATAAAAATTTATTAAAAAGGACTTATTTGTTAATATTGAAATTTGATATAAATCAATAATAAATTTTAATACAAAATAAAACTTACTGATAATTTTTTCATTGTGGCTTATGATTTTTTAATATCATAATTTTTAAAATTTAAAAAAATTATTTTATTTAGATTAAAAATATTTATGAAATTTTGTTCATATTAAATGAGAGGTAAAATTGAGATAACATCTACCATTATAGAGTAATGAACTTTTTGAAAATATTTTATGAAAAATAAGATTCAGTTGTCTATATCTAAATTTAATAGGACTCAATAGTAATCTTAAGAGAAAAATAAGACAAACGATTACTTTTTAAAATAATTGTGATCTATAAATATATATTTTTAAATACTATTTCTACATTTCTAGCGTTGTTTATTCAAAAGTAATACACCTATCTTATCTCATATGGATTTTCATAGCGTTTTACAAGAAAATTATTTGGGCTTCGTTTGTCAAAGGCATATGGAGTTAAAAAAGCACACAAGATGAAATAGATTAAATAAGTTAATAAAATAAAATATCACATCTAAATCGTAATTATTTCATCTTTTCTCTTACAAAATTTGTAAAAGTCAAAAAAAGTCCATCGAAACAAACTTTTTAGTTCCAAACTAAAAAAGTCTGAACTCAAAAAAATCAACTAAATGTTTTTTTTGCCAAACGACAACTTAATAACCTATTGGGTCAACTCAGTGGTGAGTGGTTAATTTTTACAAAAATATAAATATTAAAATAATTTATCCTTTTTTTTTTTCTTTCTGAATCTATTTTTTAAGTTAATTGCTGGACTGGTGAGCTAGTGATTTCTCTCCTATTTTGAGGACTGTTTGTTGAACTTATATATCTATTAAATTATTATTATTTAATTGTATTTTTTTTATTGTAAATTCTTCTACCAATTAACTCAAAAACAAAAAAATATATATTAAAAAAATCAAATATTTTATTGCCACCTTCAACATGAACTTGCGGTCGTGGATCACACTATATACTCATCAATCGGTCAATGGCATGGTGGCACCACTGTTCACCATATTCATGGTGGTAGCTGTAAATTCTCCACGTCAATTGTACTTTTGATGGATGTAACACAGGCGCTAGGGTTGACAAAAACAAAACATTCGAAAAACGACAAACGGGTCCGAATCATATCAAATCGTACAGTTTAATTTAATTTTTTTAATACATAAGAATTTTTTAGTTTGATTTTTTAGTTATTTTAATTTAACTAAAAAAGTTTTGTTTGAGAAATTTTTTTGATTTTTTTTTTATGTGAGAAAAAATAAAATGATTAAAGCTATAATATATCATTTTATTTTATTGATTTTTTAATTTATTTTATCTTTTAATGAATTAATTAGTACCAATCTATTTTCTAAATTCGTTAAAAAAAAAAAAAAAACTACTTCCCAAAAGAAGTTATAGTTTAGGCTTAATTTTTGAAAACGGGCAAATCATATTTCATAATTCGTTTTGTTATTTTTATCAAACTCAACCCATTTATTAAAAGACATTTACCAATCAGTTTTGTTAATTAGATTTATTTATTTATTTATAGATTTTAATTGATAAATTTATTATTATAAATTTATTCATAAAAATAAAAGAGATTAACAAATTTATCACTTGATAAATTTATATGATTAAACCATATAATACATGTTATATCATATATAACAAGGAAGTAAACAAAAACTATTAATATTAATTCAGAAATAATTACTTTGACTTTCTTTTAACGAATTTTTAAAAATATTTTAATCAATTATTTGTTTAGGGTTTTTGAATGGATTTTTTAAAATGGTGTAATTTGAGATTTTTGATTTTTTTACTATTTGAATGTATCATAAATTATGGTTTATATTGAAGAATAATTTGTGAAAAAACATAAGATATACTGAGAGTAAATTATAATCATAAATAATTTAATAAAAAGTATTGAAAAATTGAGTATACTGAATAATTTCTTGTGTGTAAATAGAATCATTAACCCAATCTTGTAAAAGCTACAAAAATGGTGAATATCATTTACTTTTTTTTGGGATAAGGTAAATGTGAACTAGCAAAAGGTGGTTTAGTTTGGTTTGGAATCAGGATTTTTATAAATGGTGTTATCATTCACAATATAATAACAACTTAAACACCCGGTAATATGTCATCATTTTTTAAATTAAAAGGAGATTGTTTAAAAAATAGTTTTGAGTTAGTTTTACCATTATACAATACCACACTTGCAAGAGTAGAGGTTAACAACTTATAAATATGAGTAGAATGTTGCCTGTCTGATCTAAAAAATATTAATTATTTTATTTACTATTATTTTTATATGAAATATTACAAAAGTGTATAAGGTCCTGATTCTCTATGGTTACACTTTCTCTTTTTTTCTTTTTTTTTTTTTTTCTTTTTTCCTTTTTGGTGTGGTAAAACTATGGTTACACTTTAGTCATCATTTCTTCATGACTCCGACAGAGACAAATTAATTATATGCCACTTTTATTCATCATTTCTCCATGACTCCAACCAGAGTACTTACTAGGCGTCCTGGAGTAAGATGATATGATGCTTTTAAGATATTGTGATTGATAAAGAGGGTAAAATTTATAATTTGTATTAAATGATTGAAAAATATAAAAATGTATGATGTAAGATGATTAATTTTAGAATAGATGAACATATGATGCTGTAGAAACATTGAATAATTTTTCCGCCAATAAAGACAAATTAATTAAAAGCAGCATGACTCACTGGACCATTGTGATAAATTCATGATTGGTGGCAGGAATATGACCCCCTCCTTATTGTTTTGATTATGCCTAAACTGGCGTTTGAACCGGAAGGGAAAATAGAACATACAATGCGTGAGGCTAATCAATTGTATGTCAAGCTGTCGAGTCATGCTGTAACTCATCTCATTCAGATTAAGTCAGGGGCAATGCCAAGTTATATCAACCGTAGACCTGTTGCACATCCAGTTGCACCACCATCCCTCATTGGGAAAGTCCACTCGTCGCTGGCGGAAGAAATAAGCTAGAGCTGAATACTCGGGGCAAGGGTCTACCACCTTTAGCTTATCCATGAGCCATACCTGGGAAGGGATGAAAAATAAGAGAGATTAAAGAATAGAAAAATGAGCATGGAGAGAAAAGTAAAGAAAGGGCTTTGAGAGAAAATAGAGTATGACTGCCGAGTGATGTGCGAGGTGTATATCAGAAAGGGTAGGAAACAATACTTGAAGAAGTAGTGGACTCCTCATAAATCTGACTTGAACAAAAAAATGTGAAGTACATTGTCTGCTTGAACAAAAAAAAAAAAAAAACTCACTTTTCTCCAACCTTGCATTCTCTTTTTATTTTGCACAAAAAAACTTCTTCATTCAATACCAAATTACTTTCATAATGTTTGATTTATTTTGTGTGTATTTAGTTAAATTTGAACAAGCCAAAATTGCATTATATGCTTCGTTAGAGAGCACATAAGTGCAACTTTGTTTTTTGCACTGTTGGACATTGTCAACTTAGTTATCAATCACTAAGATTATATTCTTTTTTAATTTGAGCCGAAATTCAAATGAGACCAACTTCTTCAATTAGAACAAGAAAGATTGATAACTTGGATAAGAATAATTGTGATGATGCTATAAGAAAGAAACAATTTTCTCCGAAATTATTTTGCAAATAAATTTTCCATGTATTACATAAAAGATTGGATAGGAAAAGATTAATCTCAATATTACTTTTTCCGTGCCCATATTACATATACATGTGTGCTAGTGTATATTGTGAAAATTTTTAATTCAAATTTTGGCCCTTTCTATAATGAAATTCTGGTTTCGTCCTTGATTGGTGGGATTGTTTATAACTTTAGGGTGGTTTGAAAATTAGTTATTTTGTTTGATTTTTTACTTAAAAAAAAATGAAAATGTGAAAATTTGTAATAACTTTTTGACTTTTAAATTAACAAAAATCCTAGAGTCCTCAAAAATTCTACCAAATGTCTCACATGGGTGTGGGATCCACATGAAACTCACATTGTATAGGTCTCACACCCATGTAAGACATTTGATAAAACTTTTGGTAGAATTTTTAGGTTTTCTAGCATTACTCTTAAACTAAAATAGTATATCTCCAAATGGGGCGTTTGTGTAGTTGTAAGTTTAACTCGCATGAAGATTGTGAAAATGTAAGTTTAATTACTTTAAAATTAGTTTGTTTGATCACTTTTGTATGTTGTAATATTAACATTTGGATGGATTTTAATACATTTTTTAGAAATTAGTTCTTGAATTTTTTTATTTTTTATTTTTAAATTTAAAACAACTACATATAGGCCTGATGGGTGGATTTGGAAAATATATTTTATTTAGGGTCGTTGGGCTTGGAATCACTGTATAAACCCGATATTCAGGCCATACTAAACTTAGAGAAACATAAAATTTCTTATTAAATAATGTAAACCTGACCTAACTAATGTCCACACCTAGGGGTTAAGGGTCAATTCTTACAAAGTACAAAGTTTAAAAATTTCTCTCCTATTATGAATTGTTATTGTGTTGTTTATTTATTTTTATTTTTTCCACGTTATGAATCTCTTTCTTAAGTTCATTATTTGGCTGATGGGCTGATGATTTCTTCCCTATTTTGGGGCTATTAATTGAGCTAATTGTTGGACATACATATATCTATTGGACTATGATTATGTTATTATTATTATTCTCTATATTGTAATTGACATGGGTAAGCCCATCAATGATATGGCCCATCACCTAAGATCCAATCCATGATTCAAATACTAAAGCCCAACACTCGTGAAACCTAGCGTTACACCAAACACCAATGATATTTAAACACTTGGCAAGTAGAGAATCACCCACATCAGCAGACAAAAATCCTGCAAAGTTATTGCACCACACATCAGCCATTAATGAGTTTTCCTGCAGCATTTATTGCGATAACCCTTCCCTGTCGAGACAGAACGGCCTCACCATGAACAAGGTAAGCTAGAGTATAGACTTTCGGCCAATGTGACAGGTCGGAAGGGACAACAAAATGATTAGCAGAAGATATAAGTAGGTATCGAAGACAAGAAAAAGGTTAAGCTTTCCTATCACTAATTTATCTCTATATTCCATCTCTCTTTCTAACTTGCTCGTCGGAGGGTTCGCTAGGGGACTCCCCGTTTCCCATTGAACTCTTGTGCAGGTCTCTCTGCGGGCTTGATACCTCGGGCACTGGTTTGGGAAGTGTAGATCAATCCGACCCGTTCCATCTAGAACACGTTGTGTCATCAGTAATCACTATAAAAAGCTCAAATAATGCTCTCAATCATATACCAAAGACAGAAAGAGAGAATGACAGGGAGTGCACAATTGACCAAAATTTAAAATAGATGATAGTTGAAAGCCATCAATTAAAACCCAACCAATATGTATTGTTGCATGATCATATAAGTTTTGCTAGAATAATAGATAAGGGCTTAAATTGCCAAGACACAATGTGCCCAAATGCCCAGTAATTATCTGCTATGTACTATCAATAGTAATATGTTCAGAAATATCAATAAATTTAAGTTATATTTATGTTATTAACTATGAAGCACGGATACTCCAAAATAGGCCACGTATGCGTATCGGATACGTATCGGATACGGATACGCGCCCGATACGCGAGGATACGTATCGGATACGGGAAATGAAGTATCCGATTATTTTATTTAATTTTTGAATTTCGGATACGTCTCGGATACGGGAGGGATACGGTATGGATACGGCGGGGGCAAAAAAATAATTTTAAAAACTTAAAATGGGGCAAAATGTAAAATATGAAAATTAAATCAAATAAAAAACAAAAACAAATAATAACCAAACTTACCTAGGTCGAATTCGAACAGCAAGGAGGAGTAGGAGGAGGAGTTCCAGGTCTGCCTCTCAGTCGATCTCGAACAGCAGCTCGACGGTCGTCCCTCTCTCTCGATCAGGTTCGTCGATCTCTCTCTCCCTTTCGCTCCCTCTGTTTGTTTGCTTCCATGGATCTCTGTCGATCTGTTTATTCGATCGCTGTATACCGACCGTAATGTCGATCTGTTTCGTCCTCATTCTTGATCGATATGTTTCCTCCTCTCTCGATCTGTTGTGGTCGATCGGTCTGTCTCGAATGTGTTTACATATTTATTATTATTTTTTTTTGTTTCTGTCTGTCTCTCGAATGTGTTTACAGATCTGTTTCTCGATCTGTGTTTATGATGATCGATCTGTAAAGAAAATCAAATAAATGAAATAAATAAATAAATAAAAATCAAATAAATGAAACAAATAAATAAATAAACTTATAAATTACTTATAAAACAAATAAATAAATGAAATAAAGTTATTAAAAATTATTCAAATTACTTATAAAACAAATAAATAAATAAACTTTAGGGTTAAAACAAATAAATAAATAAATAAATAAATTATTCAAATAAACACCTAAAGACATGTTAATTTAAATTATTCAAATTATAGGATTGAATTGCATTATTGTTGTTATGTTATGGGTGAGGGTGATGCTATATTGTTGAAATTTAATTGAATTGATGAATTTTTTTGTTATGGGCGATGTATTATGGTTGTATGTTCTATTACTAAAAATTATTGAAGTTTTATTTTTGTGTATGCTACATTACTAAAAATTGTGGAAAAAAATATTTTTTATGAACGTATCCCCGCCGTATCCGTATCTTACTTTTTCGAATTTTGCCGTATCGCCGTGTCCGTATCGTATCGTGTCCGTATCCCGTATCCGTATCCGTGCTTCCTTGGTTATTAATTACGAGAGGTTTATATAGGCTTTTTCTTTGTAAGCCTTAGCTTTCGCTTCGACAGACAGTTTCCTTTTACTAGGGTTTTCATCAAAACATATTCATATTTCTTGGTTCGTTGTTTGGTTGGAAGCTAATTGTTTTTTAATCTCCCCATATCATCAAAAGTGCACCTGAGTAACTTTCGAATGGAATTGTTTATTTTGCAACCAAAATTATGTAACATGGAAAAAAAAAGAGGTTAAATTATTGAAACCATGCATACGTTATAGTTAGGATCGGAACTTTGTTTTTTGGCCCCAAGTATAAAATGTTACGGTACCTATAGTACTGCATGAAAATAGCACTCACATAATCAAAGGGAGAAAAAAATTATTTGTATCAAATTCTAAAATGTAGGAGATAATTGGATGTCGATTATGATAAGAAAGTTTAACAAATTTCACAAATATTATGCTACGAGACTATAGAATATATGCCTTGAGGAGTGCAATAAATGACTTCTTGTTTGCAACTTTTTCCAAATCATTCAAACCAAAAACAGTTGTGAGGCCCTTGTAACCATTCGTTTGAAGCATAACATCATTGAATTGTTCAAGCCTGTAAAAAATTTACAATTTCACTTTAATGGATGTTACAAGATTTAATGTCTTTAAGAAATAAGAAAAGAGTATTGTTGTACTAACAAAATAAATGTATAGAGTTCTTCCACAGAATGACGTGACTCAGTTGGGGTCTTTTGTTTAAAAAAAAAAAACCCATTGCCATGTCATCTTGAATAGGTTTTATTAATAGTTTTTCTATGAGATTATAAATTTACTTAAGAAAATCTAGATGGTAAGTGATGGATCGTTTCACACATCAAAAATAAACACTAAACTGTATCAAATTCTTTGGAATAATGGCAAGTTCAGGTATCGATCCACAGGGACAATTGTGAAATTAAACTAATTTAATTGTTAAATTCCTAAATTAATTTTGATAAAAATATTGAGGGATTCATAAACTAGTAATAACTAAAATAAACTAAGAGATTAAACTAGTAATTATAAATAAAATTGGAATTATTAATTTTTGAAAACAATCTAGGGTAATGAGTTCACCGCTAGTTACATAAAAAAAGGCTTCAATTTGAGATTCAATTATGTTACGCACTACAACAAAACGCACCAATGGCGACTAAAAAATAGAATTTCGTCGCTGAAAGGTGCACAAATGGCGACTAAATCCATTTTAGTCGCCAAAATGAAGACATTTGGCAAACAATTTGGTCGCCAAATGTATATGTATTGGCGACTAAAAATCAGTTTGGTCGCCTATTATATGGGTTTCAGCGACTAACACAATTTTCGTCGCCAAAAGTCATGGTTTTTGCCGACTAAAACAAATTAGTAGCCAAAGGTGCTGCTTTTGGCGACTAAAAAGCAGATTGGTCGCCAATTGTAGGTGTTTTGGCGACTAAAACCAGATTGATCGCTGAAAGTGAAACTTTTTGGCTACAAAAAAAAAATTAGTAGCTAAAAACTGAGTATAGGCGACTAAAATTCTGTTTAGTAGCCAAAAGGGGACGTTTTTGGCGACTAAAATTAGGTTTCGTCGCCAAAAGTGCTGATTTTTAATTGGAACTTGTTTTTTTAGCGACAAATAAATAATTAGTAGCCCAAAATAATACAATTAGCAACTAACTAATGGTTTTAGTCGCCAAAAGTCGCCTAAATTTTTTTTAATAAATAATTTATTTTTGACATAAATTATATTGAATTAAAAAAATTATATTTATAAATATTATTTTGTATTAATTGCGGTTAATATACTATATAAATAATATATATTGCATATATGTTCATGTGATGATGTGCTGGCATAGTGGAGGGAGTGTTGTGCAAAGGGTTTGGCATGTGGAAGTGGGACGTCGCAAGTTCGAAACCAAGTGGGAGCAACAGGTTCAATTTTTTTTTTTTTTTAAACTAAGTATTGGCGACTAAAACAGGTGGTCGCCAAAAGCTTTAGTTTTGGTGACGGAAAAAATAGTCGCTAAATGTATAAATTAATAAAATAAAATTCACTATTAGCGACTAAAAATTTAGTCGCCAAATGTATAAATTAAAAAATAAAAATGAGCTTTGGCGACAAAAATTTTAGTCACTAAACGTGCTGTTTTTGGCGACTAAAAGCGGGTTAGTCGCCCATACCTTCCGCGACAGTTTTCCAGCGACAAACATGGTGACTAAAAAATTTAGTCACGAAAACCTTAAACCCGAATTTTGGCGACTAAAAAATTACTTTTGGCGACTAAAAATTTAGTTGCCAAATGTGTATTTTCTTGTAGTGACGGTTCGAATTAAATAATACTTTGCAACTACAAACTCGAAGCATTTATCAAGAAAATTAGCACGTTCAATGTATAGGCACGAACCATCTCAAGTAGTACGAGTCGTTCGCTCTAAACTAGGATAGCAACATGACTCGTTCCTCGTAGTATGGCTCGTCTCATACCTTGAACATGAAAGAGTAGAAAACTATTGTATGGAAAGTATTCAACAATCACAAAATGCAGAATATTCGAAGAAATAATGGAAAGTTATATTAGAAAACTTCTTAAGAACCATACAATTGTTCAAACCATTACATAAAAGAAAACCTATTTACATGGCTAGGGTTTCATCAAAACCCTAGAAAAAGGAGCTTAGCCACTCATGGAGGAGTGAGAAGAAGTAAAGGGAGAAGAAGCCACCATAGGAGACATTTTTCAAGCTTCAAGTTATTTTCCTCTAAACCCTAGCCTCTCATTCCCTTTTTTTTCTTTTTATTCCCAACAGAAAAGCCTTAAATTTTCACGCACGCAACCCTAGGTGGGCCACTCAAGCTCTCATGTGGGCCGCATGTGCGGTGGAGCTTGGCTGCACGTGCGGTGAGGTGGCAAGCCGGGATTTTTTGCTCCTCGCACGAAGAATCTGTTTTGGTGCCCTTTTTGCTTGAATTTGCGTGTTGTCTACCAAATCTGCACAAGTGCACAAAACACATCATCTCCACCAAATAAACAACATTGAAAGACTAAAAATGTAACTTAAGTGGCCTCAATATGGTATCTATTGGCCTACATTACATCTCCCAACTTACATTTTGCTAGTTCTCGAGCAAAACAAAAGAAATAAGAGAAGTAAAATAAAATAACTCTAAGCCACTTTCGTAGGGATCACAATTGCATTTAGCATATGCAATAAGTTTTTAAACCATGAGGTTACCCCAAGTGGACGAGTATAGTCTCGTGAGGGTTTCCAAAAATGATACCTACAAATATTAACATATTCACATCTGCCCAACAACAATAAGTAATCACACTACTCGAATTGTCAATTAACTTATGTGCCAGCTACATTGTGATATTAAGACATGATGAGTCATTGAAAACACAGTAGACAAGCACAAAAGAATCTATTGAGTAAAAACCATAATTCAGTTAATACAAAAGTTAAGTCCCCTGTACTTGTGAATGCTAGAAAACACATCATCAGTGTCCTTGGGCTTAATAACTTGAGCACTAGGTGTGAAGACATCCCTACGGGCTTAATAACTCGAGCTGAAAAGGCTACGAACCCGAACAAGTCTTTATTTATTTTTATTTTTTTCTTAACTGTGCAATGTCTAGGTCCCTTAAGTTTTTTTAATTAACTCATGTAGCAAATATTGAGCCAATGACTCCCAAACCAAACGGTTTTAGGGCACTAGATGTAGAGACACCTCTACGGGCTTAATAACTCGAGTTAAAGAGGCTACGAACCCAAACAAGTTAAGTTTTTTTTTTTTTTAGAATCAAGACTACTCATTTATTCTTTTTTGCAACACTAGCAATTATCAAGTCAAGTGTGTTTATGTGAATCAATGCATACTCATGACAAGTGTACTAATACCACAAAAACAAACAACTCTTCTAGTGCAAACATCACATGCGAGTATTTACCCAATAAACTCTTTTCATACAAGTCCACTATGCTCCCTAATTAACATATGCTTATATCACTACTATACAGGCACAAAGTGAACATCAAGTGAAGTGGTGCAATCAAGTGCAGCAAGTACAAACATAAATTATTTTTATAAATACCCTCACCCCCCAATTGGAATACAACATTGTCCTCAATGTAAGAAACTATAAAGTAGATAGTAAAATGAGAGAGAGAGAGAGAGAGGATCTTACCAGACGGCGTAAGCGCACATCCAGCGAGGCAAGGATGAACCAAACACATACACACACACACACACTATTTTTTTGTTTTGACTGAAATGAAACAAGGAAAAAAAAAGAGATATCACTGATTTGGATTCGGCTATGGTGGAAAATACTGCTCAAATAAGGCATTCATCAGCGTCCGAGTCTCGAATGTCTCATTGTGAACCCTAGCACCAAGCTGATCAAACCGCTGTTGGCTCGACTCTTGGTATGCGTAAAAGTCAGTTTGTAGAGATGCAACTGACTGCTGATACCCATCAAGCGCTGTTTGCGAGTGATCCCGATATACCTGATAGTTTGCCCGGAGATCAACTACAAATTGCTGAATAGTGGCTTGATTATCCAAAAGAGCTTGATATTGCGCCAATGTCATACGGAATGGCGGTGGTGCTGGTGCTGGTGTTGGCGCTGGCGCCGCGACGGGCTCTACTGGAACATCATTAGGATTGGCTGGGGTATCGGAGAGGAGTAGTGGAGGCAGCAGGCGAGCAGTGGTTTGGCGTCATTGGGTTTTACCATAAAGCATTGGCAGTGAAAGCTGAATCTCATTGGGTTCGAGTGGGTATGTCCCTTGGACTATTATGAGTGTAGTGATGAGGTTGGTGAAAGGGAAGACCTATGTAGAACCACCTCAACTTGACTTCATTAAGGATACGGGCAATTTGGTTGAAGTCAAAACCCGAAGTCAAATCGGTGCAATACACGGAGGAAGTCCCATTGCCACTCTTCCTTGTGGCCTAGAGCAATGACATTCTTTTTTAGAACCACATCAAGGAAAATGAGGCGGTGCAGTAAGTTAGCCCGACGGATGCTAGTTCGGTTGTCATCATCATGTCACCCCTCATAGAATTCTATCACTAATGCCAGGACTATGAGTTCTCGAGTGAACATCAAGAACTGCTCTTCATTGATAGTGTCCATGGAGTAGTTTAGAACCTCGACAATGGAAGCTGGTATGACCACTAACGCCACCTTATCAACAACAGACAAACGAGCTCCCGGGGCCTTGTCACTGATGTACATGTTCTGATAAAAAACTCGCACAATGCGAGGAAACATCGGTTCAGTGACGGTGCAGATGCCTAGGAGGCCTCGGTCTTCAAGTTGTCGGACACTCAATGTTAGAGCTGTACACGGGTCGGATTGGATTGGTTTGGTTTTGATAGTCACCGACATCCAAACTGACACCTTCGGTTTGGCAAACTTTTCATTTGATGTCGATCGAAACTACATCAAACCGTTTGTTATGGGTGGTAAAAACTTCAATCGGTGCTATAATAAAGTTCTACTATCTCAAACTAAAGGGTGTAAGGAAGAAGAAAGGGTTTTTAGACAAGAGAGGGAGGATAAGGGTTTCAAGAGATAAGGAAGAAACAAAAACAGATCTTAACGAAAACATTGTCACCATCATCAGCGCTGAAATCTCAACATAGTTGATCTTAAGCCATCACCTCTTCCATGATCTCACACCGTCGCCACAGTTGCAGAGAGAGGAAAAGTGCAAATCGTGAGAGAGGGAGGGAGGGTGGGAGGGAGGGAGGGAGCTGGTTAAAGACAGAGAGAAAGGGATGGGTGAGAGAGGGTGACGAAATGGTTAAGAGAAAAGGGAGATAGAAATGAGTGTGGATGAGAGAGAGGCAAAATGTTTAAGAAACATATAGATGAGATGAAAGAGTAGAAGACAAAGAAGAAGATAAAAGGTGAGGTCAGATATTTGTTTGTCTTGGGATGGAAAAATTTAGAAAGAGGCAAAAGGTTAAGAGAGAGATATTAGAAAGTGGGATGAAAGAGAATATGATAGAAGATAGAAAAGTTTTTGTGTTGGAAAGGTAAAATTTTAAAAAAGAGAGATAGATACGAAAGGTTTGCCTTAGATTATTGGAAATGGAAGTCTTGGGAAGATGAGGAGTCAATTGATGTGACTACATTAGCTACAATTAAAGGTGTATATGTACATAGAAAAGTCAAATATGTGTTGGAAGAAATGAATTTATTTTACCTAGGCTGAGAACAATAGACTATACTATATATATAATATTAAGTCGGTCAGTTCGGGTTATTCGAATATTTTTTTATTTAATTCGATGTCTGACCGAAAAATTGAAAAAATTGCAAAAAATGAACCGTAGTCGTCCGAATGCATGGTTGAAACCACCCGTAGTATAATCGGGTCGGACGGTTCAGTTTGGATTTTTTGGGTGAATCGGATTGGTGAACACCCTGTAGACACCCCATTTTGACCGGCCCTAAGACTTGGGCGCTTTCTTTTGATTACCCGATGATGACAATTAGAATGTGTTTCTCACAAAATTCTCAGTAAGAAAGATGGAATTTAAGTTTTAATGCCAACCTTCACCCATTTTTTGGCCAAACTATTTTAGACCTTAAAACCCTCTTTTCAAAATATGTTTTTTTTTTAAATGTTTCTATAATATCCCGAAGCTCCCATTTCGATTAAAATATTGCACTTTTCAGTAAACCGAGTAAGGACAAAGTGAAAATAAATGGAAGAGAGGTGAACTTTTTTGAAAAATATTTAAAAACATCTTCTTTATAGGTTTGGAGTTGAAGGAAATAGGAGGGGATGAAAGAAAACTGGTTTAGGAAAAGAATGAGTATCAAATCATTAAGAACGAAATGAGCAGCCTTAACTAAATTAAGCATTTCTCTTTGTACACTTGGAATTTAAATGTGAGGCCACCACCATTGGAAAGTAGATTTCTGGGGCTTCAATTTGGACCCAAGAACCACCTAAAACCAAGTCCATATGGGGAGATATGCCCATTTGAAGTTGGGCTTAAAAATAGATTTTATTGACTCGGCCCAAAACAAAAATAGCCTTTTTTTTTTGGTTTTGGTTCGGTTGGGATAACCCATTGACCTATTTTCCGAGCCATTCAAGTGCATCCACTTATCCTCTATTATACCTAATCATCCCCCATTGTTAAAAAGAGGTTTTGTTTGCATTCATAAAGGAGTATCCCATGCAACCACCTTGAAAATTTGCCCTCCTATCACATTCTTGTCTCCCACCTTCTTTTTGACCTTTACTCTCCCTCATTGCCTATATAGAATGATCATATTGTAAGAGAGAAAGAGGAGACCACGAAATTGAAGAGAAAGGAGTGAGAAAAGAGTGAAAAAAAAAGAGAAAAATTGAGTTTTTGAGCCAAAAATATTCCTATCTTCCATATACACTCCATACCTTCCATAGCTACTGAAATTCCTCATTTCCATACACCAAAACCACTCCAAAAATTCTGATATAGACAAAGATCAATTGCCTTGATCATAAGGAAGAGTGTTTAGTGATTGAAAGTGAGAAAAACTAGAGTTAGCCATTTTCTATACCACAAACTCCATAATTCGAATTGAGGATTTGAGAACACACTTCCTACACTTGAGGGTGGTCAAGAGGAAGTTTGGAAATCAAGAAGTTCAATCTTTCTTTGGAAGGTGAATTGTTAGTCTTTCATTTTCTTATATTTTATGTCTTATATTTATTTTCATGCTTCTTATTTCATTATGTTTTGTTATCATCTAAGTAGTTTGTTTATCTCATATTTATTTTCTTACTTTATATTCCATAGTATGTTGTTATAATCCTAGTGGTTTGTTTAGCTCATAATTATTTATTTATTTATTTATTTTTATTCGCATGCTTTAATTTCATATTAGTTTTGTTGTAATCTTACATGTTCTACCTCATTTTTTTTTTCCGTGTATTAGTCTCATATTAGTTCTGTTGTAATCTTGCACGTTCTATCTTATATTTGTTTTATTGCTTTAGGTTTATGTTGTGAGTTTGCACTTTTTATTTTATTTTATATTTGTTTTTTTTTTAATCTAACCGGTAGTGGTTAGTTGAGCCACCGACATATTTTTTGTTTGTTCATTTTCTTGGTTTCGCAACAAGACAGGTTTTGCTTGGCCTAGTTGGCTGGCCGATTAGCTTCTTCCGAACAAGATGGCGTAATCTCTCAATATTGACCAATCTCCGCCGACGGTTCTAAAGAACATGAAGCTTTTATTTTATTTATTTTTTATTTTGATTGTATTGTGAGGTTTTTATTTTGTTGTAATATTCTCCTCATCTCTCTCTAATTTGATTTGTAATTATTCTTTAAAATGTTGTAATAATTTCCCATCCCGCTTTTTTCTATCCCGTTCTTTTACTTGCTTTCTTTATTTGTACATAAACATCATATTTATTTTTCATCATAGTTATGCTTTGCATCTATGTTTCATGCATCTTGATTCGGCTAAGTTTGTATTTGTAGATTTAATCAATTCCTATGTGATTATGTGCGCTACCTCATGTTCTTGAGATGATTCACATATCATATTTTAGAAGCCGAATCTTTAGTTGCATCTCATGAATGAATTGCATTAGGATTTTATATATAAGATCATGCATATTTTACTAACTTTGTTTTGTAGCTTGTTCGTGGGACCTCAAACATGTAAGTTTTTATGCTTTAGCATCCCGTTTATGTGTGTTTTTCTTACTATGTCTAGCAATGCTACCATGAGGCTATTTGCTTATGTGATATAACTCTATGAATGCCAGTGGATAGAGGTTGTGTTGCTTAATTTGGAATGATGTTGATTTTTCGTGCTTGTAAACTCAATTTATTTGGGTTGTACATCTTCAAAACTCTTTCAAAATGCATGATATCAAATTGTTCCAAAATGAATGGCATAGTCTATACTTGTATGCTTTACATAGTAAATTTTAGGATTTATTAACTAATCAGAACATGAACATATAAATAAAATAAAATTCATATCATGGTTAGTAAAGGCCGATCTTTGATCGAGTGGGCGGGGGTGCTCATTATTGACCTTTCCCTCTCATACCTAAGGTTCCGAGCCAAGCATCATTGGTTACGACGAATAGTGGCCTTGGCACTGAGTCATGGGTTTCCTAATTTTCCAAAATATTAGGTGGCGACTCTCAGATCTGATGACGTAGTCCAGTTTTGACAAAATTACAATAAAATGGATTTTCAATAAAAGTTGCCAAATCTGGACTCTCATCTACGTTTCACATTGCACTTGTGAGACTAGATCAAAGAGATCTCGAGGGTCCGAACTGTTTAACGCGCGCGGGTACCCCTCGGGCATGTTACAGTTTCTGGCGACTCTGTTGGGGATTTTATGAAACATTGACTCGAACTCCATGATATGACCTTTATTTTCAATTATATGTTCATTGCATTGCATTCATTGGTGCACTTCAAGTCCTTGTGTTGCCCAGATACTGGTGGGAGCACAGGTAAGCTTTTTGTGACACTACACCTATTTTTACGATACTTTAGAGGCCTTGTGTTGTAACCTTTTGAGATTTGTCAAAAGGGTAGCTTTGCTATGTAGCCCTGCTATCTAGTTTTGCTATCTAAGGTTCTCAGACTCCGAAGAGAGGCTATTTGACTGTTCTGATTTCCTGGGATCTTTATTGGTTATGACCCAAAGGACTCTTTGGTAACGTTACCTTGACTTCAACCATTAGAACAGAGCTAACCTTGTGCATATAATGAGCTATAGTACCTACCAAAATTAGGACAGGATGCTCTCCTATTTCTAGGATGTATGATGCCACTTGTTTGAATAGTGAAACCCTAGATCATTTCAAAGATAGGACAGGGTAACCCTAGCCCCCATAGGGGTGTTTGTTCACTTTCCTGTTGTGTGTTATGTGCAATGTATGGGAGTTCTCAGATTCAGATGAGTGGTTCAGTCATTTCAAGTTGTGGGGTTGAGTTTAATTTTTCACATGAGTTAGCAGTAATCAGTTGAGATAGGATGCTAATGAAATTCTGATCGGGGGTCCCGTTTTGTTTCAAAAAGGTAATTGGGCACTATAGCTTCCAAAAGGTCTGATATCCCCCAAGTTTTATGGACTCGCGTTGGTAGACTTTGCAAAAGTGCAGATTTGGTTCAGAGTCAGCCAGTGTTAGTTTCTTTGCCACCGGTTACACGAAGAAAAGCAAAAGCTTCATCAACTGTCCAAAATACCCCTTCTTCACCTGCTAGATCATCACCACTCAACTCACCAAAATCAGTGATGGCTCAGATTCCAGAAAATATAGCAGATATACTACTGGGTCTCCAACGGAGCATGGATACCGTTGCCACTACGGTTGCTGCCCAAGGCATTACTTTTGCTGCTCATGGCAATACTCTTGCTGAACTGCAACGCTCATCTGGGGCATCCATTACTCAACCACCTCCGGTGAATTATCCAGTTCCACCTCCACCTCCATTAGCTGACGAGTTTCTTGAACTTAATTCACTAGAAGATCTGACGGTTCCTGCACAAACTTTAGGAGGATCATTTCCTCTTCCACAACCAGGGGCAATAAGGTTGGATGTGATCGGGGACTCAAACTTGGTTGTCTCTCAAGCCAACGGAGATTGGAAAGTTAAAGAGGAAAAAATGAAAGTCTACCATCAGACCTTGGACATGTTGATCCCAAGGTTCGAAAAACTAACTTTTACATACCTGGTAAGAGAGAACAACCGATTTGCTGATGCATTGGCAACCCTGGCATCAATGATAGATATACCGGTCGGGGTCAAGATGCGCCCGATCCTTATAGAACAAAGGTACACCACCGCGTATGAAATGATTTCCACAACGGAAGAAGTTCAAGATGAAAACCCTTGGTACTTTGATATTTGGAATTTACTGGAAAGAGGTACATACCCACAAGGGGCAAACACCAAAGACAAAAGGGGGATACAGCGTCTGGCCACTTAGTTCGTCATTTGTGGAGATAAGTTATACAAGAGAGGATATTTGGGAATGCACAAGCTGTATGTAGAGAAAGAAGAGGCAAAGCGTATCATGGAAGCCATCCATGGAGGAGAGTGCGGAGCCCATATGAACGGTGTAATGCTAGCCAGAAAAATCCTTAGACAATGATACTACTGGTTAACCATGGAGAGTGATTGTATCAACTTTGTCAGGCAATGCCATAAATGTCAAATCCACGCCAATCGCATGAACATCCCACCATCAAAACTCTACAACATGACTTTGCCTTGGCCTTTCTCAGTCTGGGGCATAGATGTCATCGGGGCAGTCACACCGAAAGGTTCAAATAGGCATCAGTTCATCTTGGTTGCCATTGACTATTTTACCAAGTGGGTTGAAGCACAGTCATATTCAGTGTTGAAAGCATCACATGTGGCCAATTTTATCAGGAACAACATTATCTGCAGATACGGGGTGCCAAATGAATTAATTTCAGACAATGGCTCACATTTCAAAGGAGAAGTGGCAGTTCTACTTGAGAAGTATAACGTGGCTTTTCACAAGTCATCAACCTACAGGCCACAAACCAATGGAGCCATTGAAGCTGCAAATAAGAACATTAAGAACATCCTGTGTAAGATGATAAAAACTTATAGAGATTGGCCAGATAAGTTGCCTTTTGCACTTTGGGGATACAGGACATCAATCTGAACGTCTACAGGGGCAACCCCTTACTCTTTGGTATATGGAATGGAAGCTGTTTTGCCGATTGAGTTGGAAGTGCCTTCATTAAGGATTATGGCTGAATGTTAGATAACAGAAGCTGATTGCCAACATAACCAATTTGAGAAACTGATGCTATCTGATGAGCGACAATTGAAGGCGTTATACCACATTCAGGGGTATCAACGCAGGATTACCAGAGCATTCAACAAAAAGGTTAGATCCAGGAATTTGAGGGAAGGGGACTTAGTGTTGAAAGACAGCCGAGCTCCTATTCACGACCCCAGGGGCAAGTTTAGACCCAATTGGACGGGCCCCTACATCATTAAGTCAATTTGGTCAGGAGGAGCAGTCATTCTCATGGATTTGGTTGGTTTGGAGTTCTCACAACCAATCAACATGGACAAGTTGAAGAAGTACTACCTTTGAGAGGCTCGCTGGGCCGAAAACTTGAAAGGGCGATCTAGGCAAAAGTTAGAGCAAAAAAATAAAATAAAATAAAAGATAAAAAAATTAAAAAAAAAATAATAAAAAATAAAAAAGAGAAAAGCTCGCAAGGTTGAAAACCCGAAAGGGCGGCTTTGGCAAAAGTTAGAGCACAAAAGGAGAGTGTCAATACCTGAGTGAACCTTAACCGGAACTACGTATGGCCTGATTCCTATCTTTGGGATACGTAGGCAGCTTCATTTTGAAGTTCGGCCTTAATCATTTTTTAACTCACTCGTCTCGTCCATGTTTAATTGGTGTATCTTTATTCAACTCGGCTATCCATATTTGATTGGCTTGTCCCCATTTGATTCAGTTGTCCTATTTCTCTTTCATGACGAGTTCAGTCGCAAGACGAATTCATGTGTACATCTCAAGGGTTGATTTCATGTTGATCGAGTAGTGGTCATTTGCAAAAATAGATTTTGAGGACTTTTAATGAAGTTGACTGATTTTCCCAAAAATTATTCCATTTTTCCAGAACATTCTTCGGGCCAAAAAGGAAAAATTTTCAGTGCTCATAATTTGGCTGATATGACTTCAAGATGGAACAAGTGTGCTAATTTACCTCTCATGTCGATCAAAATTGCTTTAGCAAAAAAAAAAGGACAAAGTAATAAACTAGGGGCACAATTGAGTTAGGTTTTCTGTCTTTTATCCACACTATCGAGTTATCATCACCTTAATCAAGCAATCGCCAAAAAATGCATAGTAGTTGTCGCCGGTGATGCTTTTTCGTCGGGTGTTCGGCCGGTTTTGCTCTGTCTTGCGTTCATTTTGCTCCGACAAGCACAAAGGGGTGTGTTTGGGATAGTTTTTGCTTCATTTTCATTTCATTAAGTTGTGTTTTGTGTTTTGGTCAGTGATAGGCTCAATATTCAGTTCAGAATTCACTAAAATGCAGCCATTTTCAAGTTCAAAATTCAAAACAAAAGTATTTTTATGTTCAGTGTTGTGCCATTCATACCATTCAAATTTGCAGAATAAACTTGTTTTATTAATGCCAGGGATCAACCCCGATCAAAGTTGCACCAAAAAAAAATTGGGGGGGGGGGAGAGAGAGAGAGAGAGAGAGAGAGAGAGAGAGAGAGAGAGACATATATATGTATATGTATGAAATACGTATTTTGTATATCGATCGTGTGTATGTGTAACCTTCCCCCTTTTCGTATGAGATACGGTTAGGTATGTCTGTTGGATGACCACCTTTGTTCCTTTCACCTGAAACGTGTTAGGATTTGATGTTTACCTGGTTAAAACCTTTCTCCTTTCCGTATGAGATACGGTTAGGTACCTCTATTGGTTATACCACATTTTATCCTCTTGCGTGAAACGCAATTGGGTTCGTTCACTATTCCTTCTTTCGCGTGAAACGCGTTAGGTTATTGATTTGCTCGGTTAAAAACATCAGGTGCGCCTGATGTTTACACCATCTTTCCTCCTTCCGCGTGAAACGCGTTATGTTGTTGTTTTACTCGGTTAAAAACATCAGGTGCACCTGATGTTTACACCATCCTTCCTCCTTTCGCGTGAAATGCGTTAGATTGTTGATGTACTCGGTTAAAAACATTAGGTGCGCCTAATGTTTACACCATCCTTCCTTCTTTCGCGTGAAACGCGTTAGGTTGTTGTTTTACTCGGTTAAAAACATCAGGTGCACCTGATGTTTACACCATCCTTTCTCCTTTCGCGTGAAATGCGTTAGATTGTTGATGTACTCGGTTAAAAACATTAGGTGCGCCTAATGTTTACACCATCCTTCCTTCTTTCGCGTGAAACGCGTTAGGTTGTTGATGTACTCGGTTAAAAACATCAAGTGTGCCTGATGTTTACACCATCCTTCCTCCTTTCGCGTGAAACACGTTAGGTTGTTGTTTTACTCGGTTAAAAACATCAGGTGCGCCTGATGTTTACACCATCCTTCCTCCTTTCGCGTGAAACGCGTTAGGTTGTTGATGTACTCGGTTAAAAACATCAGGTGCGCCTGATGTTTACACCATCCTTCCTCCTTTCGCGTGAAACGCGTTAGGTTATTGATGTACTCGGTTAAAAACATCAGGTGTGCTTGATGTTTACACCATCCTTCCTTCTTTCGCGTGAAATGCGTCGGGTTGTTGATTTACTCGGTTAAAAACATCAGGTGCGCCTGATGTTTGCACCATCCTTCCTCCTTTCGCGTGAAACGCGTTAGGTTGTTGATTTACTTGGTTAAAAAAAAAAAAAAATCAGGTACGCTTGATGTTTACACCATCCTTCCTCCTTTCACGTGAGACGCGTTAGACTGTTGTTTCACTCGGTTAAATTGTGTTATGGCACATTTGTATGTGATCTTGTGGCACATTTATATGGAATGCACCCCCTGTTATGTTTCCTATCATTTGCACGAGGCTTGCCTCCCATGTTGCCATCTTCATATCTTTATCATCACTCCATGACATTACATTGCATTGCATACATCATGAATTTTCAAACAACCGGTTTCGCGAAGCATGTAAGTCCAACTTTCAAACTACATTTTGAGCATGCCACTTGCATTCTGCCCCTGAACTACGCTGGTTTGATTCCTTGCAAATGGATACGTAGGCAACCTTCGGGTTCAACCACTTGCATTACATCTTGTTTGTTTGCCCAAGTCTTACGGCCTTGTCAAAAGGATCATCTTTAGGCTTTGACATTCACTCACGTCATGAAATGACTTTGAGCTCTGTCAAAGAGGGGCAACTGTAGACACTCCATTTTGACCGGCCCTAAGACTTGGGCTCTTTCTTTTGATTACCCGATGATGACAATTAGAATGTGTTTCTCACAAAATTCTCAGTAAGAAAGATGGAATTTAAGTTTTAATCCCAACCTTCACCCATTTTTTGGCCAAACTATTTTAGATCTTAAAACCCTCTTTTCAAAATATGTTTTTTTAAAAATGTTTCTACAATGTTCCGAAGCTCCCATTTCGATTAAAATATTGCACTTTTCAGTAAACCGAGTAAGGACAAAATGGAAGAGAGGTGAACTTTTTTGAAAAATATTTAAAAACATCTTCTTTATCAGTTTGGAGTTGAAGGAAATAGGAGGGGATAAAAGAAAACTGGTTTAGGAAAAGAATGAGTATCAAATCATTAAGAAGGAAATGAGCAACCTTAACTAAATTAGGCATTTCTCTTTGTACACTTGGAATTTAAATGTGAGGCCACTACCATTGGAAAGTAGACTTCTGGGGCTTCAATTTGGACCCAAGAACCACCTAAAACCAAGTCCATATTGGGGAGATATGCCCATTTGAAGTTGGGCTTAAAAGCATATTTTGTTGACTCGGCCCAAAACAAAAATAGCCCCCTTTTTTTGGTTTTGGTTCGGTTGGGACAACCGATTGACCTATTTTCTGAGCCATTCAAGTGCATCCACTCATCCTCCATTATACCTAATCATCCCCCATTGTCAAAAAGAGGTTTTGTTTGCATTCATAAAGGAGTATCCCATGCAACCACCTTGAAAATTTGCCCTCCTATCACATTTTTGTCTCCCACCTTCTTTTTGACCTTTACTCTCCCTCATTGCCTATATAGAATGATCATATTGTAAGAGAGAAAGAGGAGACCACGAAATTGAAGAGAAAGGAGTGAGAAAAGAGTGAAAAAAAAAGAGAAAAATTGAGTTTTTGAGCCAAAAATATTCCTATCTTCCATATACACCCCATACCTTACATAGCTACTGAAATTCCTCATTTCCATACACCAAAACCACTCCAAAAATTCTGATATAGCCAAAGATCAATTGCCTTGATCATAAGGAAGAGTGTTTAGTGATTGAAAGTAAGAAAAACTAGAGAGTTAGCCATTTTCTATATCACAAACTCCATAATTTCGAATTGAGGATTTGAGAACACACTTCCTATACTTGTGGGTGATCAAGAGGAAGTTTGAAAATCAAGAAGTTCAATTTTTCTTTGGAAGGTGAATTGTTAGTCTTTCATTTTCTTATATTTTATGTCTTATATTTATTTTCATGCTTCTTATTTCATTATGTTTTGTTATCATCTAAGTGGTTTGTTTATCTCATATTTATTTTCTTACTTTATATTCCATAGTATGTTGTTATAATCCTAGTGGTTTGTTTAGCTTATAATTATTTATTTATTTATTTATTTTTATTCGCATGCTTTAATTTCATATTAGTTTTGTTGTAATCTTACATGTTCTACCTCATATATTTTTTTTTTTCCCGTGTATTAGTCTCATATTAGTTCTGTTGTAATCTTGCACGTTCTATCTTATATTTGTTTTATTGCTTTAGGTTTATGTTGTGAGTTTGCACTTTTTATTTTATTTTATATATATATATATATTTTTAATCTAACCGGTAGTGGTTAGTTGAGCCACCTACATATTTTTTATTTGTTCATTTTTTTGGTTTCGCAACAAGACAGGTTTTGCTTGGCCTAGTTGGCTGGCCAGTTAGCTTTTTCCGAACAAGATGGCGTACTCTCCCAATATTGACCAATCTTCGCCGGCGGTTCTGAAGAACATGAAGCTTTTATTTTATTTATTTTTTATTTTGAGTGTATTGTGAGGTTTTTATTTTGTTGTAATATTCTCCTCATCTCTCCCTAATTTGATTTGTAATTATTCTTTAAAATGTTGTAATAATTCCCCGCCCCGCTTCTTTCTATCCCGTTCTTTTACTTGTTTTCTTTATTTGTACATAAACATCATATTTGTTTTTCATCATAGTTATGCTTTGCATCCATGTTTCATGCATCTTGATTCGGCTAAGTTTGCATTTGTGGATTTAATCAATTCCTATGTGATTATGTGCGCTACCTCATGTTCTTGAGATGATTCACATATCATATTTTAGAAGCCGAATCTTTAGTTGCATCTCATGAGTGAATTGCATTAGGATTTTGTATATAAGATCATACATATTTTACTAACTTTGTTTTGTAGCTTATTCGTGGGACGTCAAACATGTAAGCTTTTATGCTTTAGCGTCCTGTTTGTGTGTGTTTTTCTTACTATGTCTAGTATTCTACCATGAGGCTATTTGCTTATGTGATATAACTCTATAAATGCCAGTGGATGGAGGTTGTGTCGCTTAATTTGGAATGATGTTGATTTTTCGTGCTTGTAAACTCAATTTATTTGGGTTGTACATCTTCAAAACTCTTTCAAAATGCATGATATCAAATTGTTCCAAAATGAATGGCATAGTCTATACTTGTATGCTTCACATAGTAAATTTTAGGATTTATTAACTAATCAGAACATGAATATATAAATAAAATAAAATTCATATCATGGTTAGTAAAGGCCGATCTTTGATCGAGTGGGCGGGGGTGCTCATTATTGACCTTCCCCTCTCATACCTAAGGTTCCGAGCCAAGCATCCTTGGTTACGACGAATAGTGGCCTTGGCACCGAGTCATGGGTTTCCTAATTTCCCAAAATATTAGGTGGCGACTCTGAAATCTGATGACGTAGTCCAGTTTTGACAAAATTACAATAAAATGGATTTTCAATAAAAGTTGCCAAATTTGGACTCTCATCTACGTTTCACATTGCACTTGTGAGACTAGATCAAAGAGATCTCGAGGGTCCGAACTGTTTAACGCGCGCGGGTACCCCCCGGGTATGTTACACACCCCTACTCCATGTAGTGTGTTGATGACGTCGGAAGAAGTCCACATCAAAGAGTGTGCCATGGGCAATTGGTTTATTGGCCCAGATGTCGGTTGGTATATCTCGAGCTGCTATGTTGGCCTTACAGGGCCGTTTGGGTGCTCGGCGGAATGATGTAGACATATCTGCACAAAATATTACAACCAACACAAACAAAAACGTGGAACTATTATATCAATACTTATCAAATAACGCATGCATGCACGAATCACTCAAAACCCCAATGTCATCCCACCACCGGATTTTTTATTTTATTTTTTATACTACCCTAAATTAACTTAGACTAAGTTAGCATGAAAAAAATTAACAAACAAAAATATGAAATATAAGGACTAAATAAATAAATTAGTAGAGAAAAAGAGATGAAAATAAAATAAAATACAGATTATAGAAATGAAAACTAAACCACTAACCAATTAAACTAACAATTAAATCACTAAATAAAAATAAAACTAAATTACCAACTGAACAATTAAAACAAAAATAAAAACAATCCACTAACCAATTAAACTAACAATTAAATTGAAATTAAAGAAATAAGAACCACTCACTAAACAGTTAAACTAAACAACTACGTTATACAAAAATATGCTACAACAAGCTAAATTATTATTGTTGGTGAATTTTTTTTATTTTTTATTTTTTGGGCTGCACATGCGATGGTCTGTTGCTTGGTTACAGTAGCAATTTTTTTTTGTTTTTTTTGTTTTTGTATGTAAGGATGAAGATGATGAACAAGCTTCAAAAACAACCATTAAACTACTGATGTACTAATATTACAAGTGAAAATTAAGAAATCTAAACAAAAAGAGAGTGGTTACCTTGAAAAAGTATGAAGAAAAAGGATGAAAAAGAGTAGATGTAAGATCCACCGGAAAAAATGACTGCTAGAAGGTCGCCGGTCAGAAAAGATAGTGATGCTCCGGTTGAAGGTGGTGGTGAGAAAAAGGGTGAGTGAAAATTAAAGGAAGAAGAAGTTGGTGATGGTGGGGTTTGATGAGTTTGTGGGTTTGTGAGGTTGAGAGAGAGAGAGATAGAGAGAATAAAAAGATGATAAGAGGCAAAGAGAGAGTGTGCTGGGAAGAGATAAGAGTGGGTCTAAGGTTTGGCTTCAAGAAAAGGACTTCTTTTTCTTTTTTTTTTAATAAAAAAAATAAAATAAAATAAGTAAATATAAATAAATAAACAAATAAAAATTGTACAAATTTTTTTATATATACATAAAATAAGTAAATAAAAATAAATAAATAAATAAAACTGCACAATTTTTTTTTGAAGAAATATAAAATAAGTAAATAAAAATAAATAAATAAATAAAACTACATAATTATTATTATTTATTTTATTTTTATTTTTTTTGGATCAGGCCGCTCGTGCATCCATGTGGGCCGCACGTGTGGTGAATTATGAGCCGCTTGTGCGGCAGAATTGGGTCGTTCCAGCGGCGTTCAAGCAGTGTGCATTTGGGCCTAGGTCTCTGCTCATGCGCCCAATAATAATTATTATTTTTTTGAGATGGACCTACGCCCATTTGGGCCGCACGAGCGCTGAATTTTGGGCTGCTTGTATGGTGGAATTGGGCTGCTCTAGCGGCGCTCGCACAGTGTGCATTTGGGCCTGGGCTGCTCGTGTGGCTTGGGTCTTCGCTCGTGCGCCCATATAGGCCGTACATGCAGTCTGTTGCACACTTTTTTTTTTAATTTTTTTTTAAACCAAGTACAACCCAAAACATGTCAAACTATTTCTACCTTCATTTCACATCCGAAATAAATATAGCACTTTAAAAATATTGGAATACTTAACAAAGGTATAATCTTCACGCGAAAACCATGGGTACTGCTTTTCTGTCTAACAATGTTTGTAACTTTCCCTATTCTCCAACAGGGTGACAAACTAGGTTGATTTGGTATCCAGAATCAAGGCGCATAAAGCTAACTCGACCTATGGGGCTACTATATAGAGTTCACGCTGAGGTGGTTTTCAAGCAATCTTCATATCCCTGGGTATTTAAACCAGACTTTAGTCTTGGAAATTTCAAACTTTTGTGTTCTAGACTTTGCCATTTGAATTGTAGTTTCCACCGTCTTAGTTAGTCTCCTAGGAACTCACTACAAACACCGTTAGGTGGCTATACCAGACCATCAGATGCCATTCAGGCATGGCAAACACCAAAGGAATTACACCTTTAGAAGATTTAAAGTCTTCTAGACTCAAAGCAATTACTATGGAAGATATATTGGGTCCGTCAAGTGGACAATCTCAATCATCTCCCCTTTCTCAACACCATCTACATAATGTTTCAATCTTTGGCTATTGACCTTGATGGTCGTACCATCTTGTGGATTTTTAATCTCAACCACCCCATGCAAAAAAACTTCAATAACCTCATATGGGCCATCCCATCGAGACCAGAGTTTACCTGGGAACAACTGCAATTTAGTATTGAACAACCACACTTTTTGATGAGGCTCGAAGGACTTACGAGAAAATGTGTTTATCATGAAATGCCTTAGTCCTAACTTTGTAGATTTTAGAGCTCTCATACGCATCATTGCGAAGCTCCTCTAACTCATTAAGTTGGAGTTTTCTGGTGGTCACTGGCTTTGGCCATATCAAAATTGAACTTCCTAATGGCCCACAAAGCTCGGTGTTCTAACTCAACAAGGAGATGGCATGGTTTCCCGAACATAATCTTATATGGAGACATCCCGATGGGTCTCTTATATGCAGTGTGATAGGCCCAAAGTGCATCAACCAACCTAGTGGACCAATCTTTCCTATCGGGCCTCATAGTTTTCTCGAGGATGTGTTTAATCTCCCTATTAGAAACCTCCACTTGACTACTAGTCTGGGGATGATAGGGAGTGCCAACTTTGTAAATGATCATGTATTTGCGCACCAATGCCTTGAAGAATCGGTTGCAAAAATGTTTGCCACCGTCACTAATTATGGCATGTGGGAATCCAAAACGACAAAAAATGGTTTCATGGTGGTCATTCGTTTTGGTGGCCACTACCTCAACCCACTTGGAGACATAGTCCATAGCCACCAAAATGTATTCAAATCCAAAATATGGTGGAAAAGGACCCATGAAGTTGATGCCCCAAACATCAAAAATCTAAATAATCAAAATAGGGGTCATCGGCATCATATCTCGCTGTGACATAGAGCCCATGCGTTGACAACACACACAAGCTCTACAGAAGCTATGGGTATCTTTGAAGATAGAGGGCCAGTAGAACCCACATTGTAAAACTTTGGCGGCCGTTTTTTGCCTACTAAAATGGCCACCACATGCATGAAAGTGACAAAAGGTGAGAATGCTATAGGTTTCACTCTCAGGCACACAACGTCGAATCACTTGATCCGAACAATACTTGAACAATTCCGAGTCTTCCCAGAAATAGTGCTTGATTTGTGAGGAAAATCGGTCTTTATCTTGCTTAGACCAAGTTTTAGGAATTTGACCAACTGCCAAGTAATTCACTATGTGAGCAAACCATGGGAGGGTCACTTGTGACACCGCAAAAAGTAACTTGTCTGGAAACGATTCGTGCAAGGCTAAGGGATCACTTGTGCGCTCAATAAAGATTTAGGATAGATGATCCGCAACTACATTCTCAGATCCTTTCTTGTCCCAGATTTCTAAGTCAAACTCCTGAAAGAGTAGAATCCACCTAATCAACCTAGGTTTTGTCTCTTTTTTGGACAACAAGTACCACAAAGCAGCGTGGTCAGTGAACACAATGACTTTAGACCCTAGGAGGTAGGACCGGAAGTTATCAAGTGTAAAGACAATAGCTAGTAACTCTTTCTCAGTGGTAGTGTAGTTTAATTGAGCATCAGAAAGAATACGACTAGCATAGGATATAACATGGGGCACTTGATTCACCATTTGGCCCAAGACGGCACCGAGGGCATAATTAGATGCATTGCACATGATCTCGAACGGAAGGGACCACTCAGGAGATTGCATGATAGGGGCAATAGAAAGGGATGCTCGAAGTGTTTCAAACGCTTTCAAACATGCATCATCAAAGATACAAGGTGCGTCCTTAGCAAGTAAACTACACAAAGGACGGGATATTTTGCTAAAGTCTTTGATGAATCAACGGTAAAAACCTACATGCCCTAGGAAAGACCTAACTTAACGCATAGAAGTGGGTTGAGGAAGGCCTACAATGAGGTCAACCTTAGCTTTGTCAACCTCTATACCTTGAGAGGACACAATGTGTCTCAACGCTATACCCTCGCGACCCATAAAATGGCTATTCTCCCAACTCAAAACAAGGTTTATCTCCACACACCGAGTAAGTACTTTGGTTAAGTTCTGGAGACATTCCTCAAAAGACGGCCCAAACACGGAGAAGTCATCCATGAAGACCTCTAAGAATTTCTCCACCATGCTAGAGAAGATAGCCATCATGCACCGTTGAAAGGTCGCTAGTGCATTGCAAAGCCTAAAGGGCATTCGGCGATAGGTGAAGTACCAAAAGGACATGTAAATGTGGTCTTTTCTTGGTCATCCGGATACACAGGAACTCAATTATAACCAGAATAGCCATCAAGGAAACAATAGTAGCTCTGCCCTGCTAACTGCTATAGGATTTGATCAATAAAAGGTAAGGGAAAATGATCCTTCCTAGTCATAGAATTCAGTCTCCTATAATCAATGCACACTCGCCACCCAGTAGTGGTTCGTGTGGGGACTAACTCTCCTTGCTCATTCTCAACAATAGTGATGCCCGATTTCTTGGGCACCACTTGTGTGTGGGACTCACTCACTTGCTATTTGAGATGGGGTATATAATACCCGCGTCTAACAATTTCAACACCTATTTTTCACTACCTCCTTCATGTTGGGATTAAGTCTCCGTTGCATTTCCCGAGAAGGTTTGGCATCCTCTTCTAGATGTATATAATACATGCACATAGAGAGATTTATCCCTCTCAAATCAACCACCGACCACCCTATAGTACTCCGATGTGCTACAAGAAAACTCATTAATTGACTTTCCTACTCTGCAGTTAAGTTAGATGCAATGATGACAGGTAAAGTATCCTTTATCCCTAAAAATGCACACTTGAGTGTGGCCGGGAGTGGCTTCAACTCAAGTGTAGGTGGTGTGACTAGAGATGGTATGACAGGCTCTCTAGACAGAGGAAAGGACTCAAACCAGGCTTTCTACGGAGGAAAATCCGATGTAAAAGAAGAATTAAGTAAGGCATTCACCTCCTCAACTGACCCGTCAATATCAAAATCCTCGAACCCAAAATGAGCTGGACAAGCCTCTAGAGGGTCCTCAACAAGAATAGAGGGTCAAGCCTTCTTAACTATCCCACCCATAACATCAATAAATAAACACTCCTCTCTTTTATGGGGTTATTGGGATGCAACTCAAGTGTAGGTGGTGTGACTAAGGATGGTATGGCAGGCTTTCTAGATAGAGGAAAGGACTCAAACCAGGCTTTCTACAAAAGAAAATCTAGTGTAGAAGAAGAATTAAGTAAGGCATTCACCTCCTCAACTGACCTATCAATATCAAAATTCTCGAACCCAAAATGAGCTAGACAAGCCTCTAGAGGGTTCTCAACAAGAATAGAGGGTAAAGCCTCCTCTACTATCCCACCCACAACATTAATAAATAAACACTCCTCTCTTTCATGGGGTTGTTGGGATGCTTGGAAAACACTGAGTTTCACTTGCATATTCCAAAATGAAACATCCATAACCCCGATACAACAATTTATACATGCATTGGTCGTAGCCAAGAAAGGTAGACCTAAGATCACCAGAATTTGTTTCCTAGAGCTGGCTATCGGTTTCATATCTAAAACCAAAAAGTCAACAAAAAATAAAATCTATCGACCTTTACTAACACATCCTCAATCATGTCACATGGCACTTTGAGGGACCAGTCAGCCAACTAGAGTGTGACAGTAGTGGGCTTCAACTCGCTAAGCTTGAATTCCTCGTACACAGAGTACGACAATAAATTAACACTAGCCCCTAAATCTAATAAGGACCTATCAATGAAATGGTCCCCTATAATGCATGCAATAGTTAGGGCACTTGGGTCTTTAAGCTTGGAAGGTATGTTACTTAATAAAATGGTGCTTACTTCCTCCGTGAGTACGACCTTTTGGGACACGTGTGTCCTAGATTTACGCTTTTGAGTACAAAGGTCCTTCAAGAATTTAGCATAGGAGGGTACTTGCTTAATCGCCTCCAACAGGGGGAGGTTGATTTTCACCTGTTTAAAGACCTCCATTATCGCTTCCATGGATGTCGCCTTCTTATTAAAAGGAGATGGTGTATCAAGGCATTAGGGAAAGGGTACCTTAGGCACATATGGTGTCTTAGGCTCATGTGAAGTGCTAGGGACTAAGTCATCCCCCTTAGGTGTTTCTCCTTCACCCATGGCCTCTTTGGGTTTACCACCGCGGTCACTCTTCTTAGCCTTAGTTGCATTAGATACAATTGTTGGAACAATCTTCTGTGTAAATAAAATAAACTGAAATAATTCAAACAAAATAATTAAATAACATACTAGATTAATTTTGTCGAACCAAATAAAAATTACAAGACCAAGTCGAGTGTGTGACACTCTGTCCTTAAGACAGATTCGCCCCGCTACGGTACTTACGGTTGTGTGGCGTCTATCTCCCAGGATACAATGATCTTCACAAATTGTAGTAGTACTCCAACCAATTTGTTCGGCAAACCAAACCTGTGTTCTAACTCTCTGAATATTATTCTAATACTAAAATGAAGAATAATGTACCAATGCACAAAGATTACTAATTGGACAGCAAGAAACAAAATAACAAACTGACTTTTTCCCGGAGCGTCATCCAACTGCTGGAAACGTATCTATATATATATAGGCAACAAATTAGACCCGAAAAGGTGCTTCAAATAAGTGAAAAGGTGCCAAACAATTGTCTGACCAACGGCACAAGGAAAACCAATGTTCAAACAACTTTGAAAAGTTTGACCATTAGTCAACAACTATAATCTGTAGAACTTTTATTAATTTATTCAAACTATTTCAAATATATATATATTAAACTAATTAAATATATATATATATTAAACTATTGAAATAGTTAAATAAATAAATAAATGATGAGGTACAAATTTTAGGAAACTTTTCAGGAACTTAAAATTTGAATTTAGAATTAAATTAAATTCTCACAATTACAAATTTTAAGAAACCACTTAGGAACCCAAAATTTGAATTTAGAATTAAATTCAATTCCCACAATAATTTTTTTATTGAAAAAATTCAAATGAATTTTATCTAAAAAATTAATGTTAGACCCGAAAACGACGTCAATTTCCCATTCACTCATAAATGGTTTTGACGTTTCGTCTTCACCGTGTGACTCGCCACGCGGCAAGGAACACTTCACCTCTACGGACCCACCCCAAAAGACGTTTGGGGTCCACCCAAAATTGGGCTAAAAATATGCCTATATAAAACCATTTTTCCAACAATATTAGCTGAGGCTCTAACTCCCTCCCACTTCTCAAGGTAATCACCGCTTGCACCTATTCATGGTGCTTTCCATTTCCACCAGACCCTTTTGTCCCATATTGACCCTTAGGGTTAGCCACAGTCTGACTCGGTAATTTTCCCTCCTCTCTCCTATTCATACTGTTAGCCATTTGACCCAATTGGGCCTTTAGCTTGGCAATGGAATGAGTATGGAAGTGAATTACTGTTGCTAACCCCTTAAGTTCTGAGAGAACTTCTAACACCTGAGTCTTAATGGTCGAGTTGCCTTGAGGAACAGGTGGAGGTTGTGGTTGTCGGTAAGGTTGTGGTGGTCAGTAAGAAGATTGGTTGGAAAAATTATTAAAATTCTACCTTAGTGGTGGAGGATTGTAAGAAGTGCCTTGTGAAGGAGGTCTCCATGAAAAATTAGGGTGATTTCTCCATCCCAGATTATATGTGTTAGAATATGGGTCATTACCTGGGCTGGAGAATCCTTAAGCCACATTCACATGCTCTTGGACTAATTCCAGAAATTGTGATGCCGAAGGGCACTCACTCAAGTTATGAGCAAGGCTCGCACAAATAGCACATGCCTCGTGAAATTGAAGCAGATCTTGTTGTGTAGGGGCATGTCCCGAAGCTAATAATTGGTCTATCTTATGGAACAATGTCTCTACTTGTTGAGCTAACTCTAGGTTTTGCCTTACCTCGTAAATGCCCCTGGTTTTCGGGGCTCCAACTACCAGTTGCCGGACTTGTCGGGCTGCGGAGGCATGGTGGAGAGAATTATCACGTAAGTTCTCAAATAATTGTCATGCCTCGGCATCATTTTTGGACATGAATGTCCCACCACAAGAAAAATCCACCATTTGGCGGTGAGGCTCAGTTAAGCTATGGTAAAAGGTTTGAACAAGTTGTCAATCAGGCACTTGGTGGTGGGGACATTGTTGGAGAAAATCACAAAGTCTTTCCCATGTTTCATGAAATTGCTCGCCATTAATTTGACCAAAATTAGTGATGGCTCACCTAAAGTTGGTTGGTCTTACCAATAAGAAAGTACTTCTCTAAAAACTTCTGCTGTAATTAGTCCCATGTTGTGATAGAATTAGCAAGTAAGAAGTTTAGCCAATGTTTGGCTTTGTCCTTCAGTGAAAATGGGAACAATCGGAACATTAGGGCTTCATTGGTGAAATTCTAGATCCTCACTGTATAGCAAATTTCTTGAAATTCGTGTAGATGTTTATAAGGGTCATCATGAGCTAGTCCATGAAATGATGGGAGCATTTGGATGGTGCTGGACTTAATCTCATAATGAGCAGCAATGGTATTGGGTAACTGGATGCATGATGGTGATGTATATGCAGTGGATGTGAAGTAATCCTTAAGGGTCCGGTTGGGCCCATTTAGGCTATTCGGGTTCGCCATCTCTATTGGTTCGAAATATGGGTATGGATATTCAAGCCTAGGAACACGAGAAGAGGCTCTAAGTTTTCTAAGAGTCCTTTCTAGTTCAAGGTCCAAACTCCACAATTCAGGGTGACAAGAATGGCGCCCGTGCATACACTACTCACACACACACACACACACACACACACACAGAGTTCCGATTCTTGTGCACTAAGTTATGAAAACAAAATACCAAAGAAGAAAATACTCACAACAATTTAACGAAAACGCTTTACTCGTCTTGCTGGTGCTTGACATGTAGACGTTGTCTTCAACCTCTAATTGAGCTCTTTCTTTCTTTTGAGTACTTTGGTGCTTTGTTTGCAAGTATTTGCTTCTTCTTTTTTTTTTTTAAGCACTTTGGTGCTGCGGTTTGTTTTTAAAGCTCGGTTGTGCTCCGCTTGCACTTCGGTGATAGCTCCACTTGCAAACACTCTGCACACTTAGCAACACTAAAATATAAAATCCTAAACTAAAAATTAAAATAGGAATGTAACTTTAAATTACGTAATTTCGCCAGAAGTCTCCAGTAACGACCTCAAAATTTGATGAGTCGTTTCACTCACCAAAAATAAATACTAAATTGTATCAAATTCCTTAGAATAATAACACATTCAGGTATCAATCCACAAGGACAATTATGAAATTAAACTAATTTAATTGTTAAATTCCTAAATTAATTTTGATAAAAAGATTGAGGGATTCGTAAACTAGTAACAACTAAAATAAACTAAGAGATTAAACTAGCAATTATAAATAAAATTGGAATTATTGATTTTTGAGAAAAACCTAGAGTAATGAGTCCTCCACTAGTTACATAAATAAGGCTTCAATTTGAAATTCAATTATGTCGCGGTTTGAACTAAATAATACTTCGCAACTACAAGCTCGAAGCATTTATCAAGAAAATTAACATGTTCAATGTATAGGCACGAACCATCTCAAGTAGTACGAGTCGTTCGCTCTAAACTAGGATAGCAGCACGACTCGTCCCTCGTAGTATGACTCGTCTCATACCTTGAACATGAAAGAGTAGAAAACTATTGTATGGAAAGCATTCAACAATCACAGAAAGTAGAATACTCGAAGAAATAATAGAAAGTTATATTAGAAAACTTGTTGAGAACCAAACAATTGTTCAAACCATTCCATAAAAGAAAACCTATAAGAAAACCTATTTACATGACTAGGGTTTCATCAAAATCCTAGAAAAAAGAGCTTAGCCACTCATTGAGGAGTGGGAAGAAATAGAGGGAGAAGAAGTCACCATGGGAGACATTCTTCAAGCTTCAGGTTATTTTCCTCTAAAGCCTAGCCTCTCTCTCCCTTTTCTCTGAAATCTTTTCGAACCTCTTTTCAACCTCTTTTTCTTCTTTTTATTCCCAGCAAAAAAGCCTTAAATTTTTACGCACGCAACCCTAGGTGGGCCGCTCGAGCGGTGGTGGGCCACACGTGGGGTAGAGCTTGGTAGCATGTGCAGTGAGGTGGCAGGCCAGGATTCTTCGCTCCTCGCACGGAGAATCTGTTTTGGCGCCCTTTTTGCTTGAATTTGCATGTTGCCTACCAAATCTGCACAAGTGCACAAAACACATCATCTCCACCAAATAAACAACATTAAAAGACTAAAAATGTAATTTAAGTGATCTCAATGTGGTTCCTTTTGGCCTACATCAGTAAGAGCTTATGATGGAGTTATAGAAAGGATAAACATTCAAAAAAAGAAGAAGAAGATAATTATGAGGGAATTTATGAAAGAAATGGAAAGAGAGAAATAACAAGCACGTACGTAATCTTGTACATGTGAATGTGGGTTTTATCATTAATGCTGATTTTTGGATTAAGAAAAGCAAGCCCTCTAGGATCCTATGCCTTCGTTTTTTCAAGACCAAAGAACAAATGGAATAGATTCATTTGTAAAGGTAGTCCATAATTTGCAAAATAATCACTAGGTAGGATAGATTCAACAAATGGGATCATAATATGACATTTATGAGACAATAAAAAGAAAAAAGTTGGTAAAAAAACCGAAAGAAAAATAAAAAATAAAAAATAAAAAATAAAAGGGTTATCGTGAAAAATGGAAAAGAGTTGTGCGAGTTCGAAAACACAAAATGAATAATTGTTGAAAATTTAACATTGTAAATATACAGTCTATTTTTTTTTTTTTTTTTTGGTTTTTTGATCGGCAAATGTTAGTTGTTAGTTGTTAGATTAACACCTATGAGAAAAAATCTCCCCACCCTTGACAAAGTACCTAAGTGTATCGTCTATTTATTTAAAATGTACTGTTTTTTTTTTTTTACCATCCTATCCTACACAAACTATTAATGCATTTTGAATAACTCACTAATATCCATTGATCATTTCTCCCTTTTTGTTAGAAGATAGGTTGTTTTTTAACTAATAAAATCATTTATAAAAAAGAAAGATAAAAAAAAATTGCACCTTATGTGGCTATTTAACCTCATGTATCTCAATATTTCGGAAATGTTTTCTCACCCTTTTTAAATGAAACATTTTAAAATAAATTTTTAATTTTTCAAATCTTAATTTGCATAGAAATAAAAAGATACGAAAATGATGTGCAATACCCTCTTTTTTTTTAACAAAATAAAAATAACAAAAAAATTAAAAATTATACAAAAAGGGTAAATTATAAAAGTCGATATCCCCTTAAACAATGACCCATCCACATTTTTGACGCCCAATATTTAAAAGTCGATATCCCTTTAGGGCATATTTGATTGGAAGGATTAGAGCATGAGATTGAGATTATTAATTCGTGGATTCAATTATCCTATGTTTGTTTTGACATTTTGTTTTAGGATTATTAATCCAATGGATAATTAATCCAACAAATTTGTAGGATTATTGGTAATGGGGTAAGGGTGGGATTGTGAATACCACACTAATTTGATAAGATTTAATACCTCACTATTAGTGTTGCGGAATCAAACATGGCCTTAATGTATTCATTTGATGACAATAAAACCCATTTCATTAGTTGATAGAAAACAAAAATGGTAGAAAGTGAAGTAAAAGAAAGAAAAAAGAAATAAAAATTGATTTTCTTGCATGTATTTGGATAGATGAAAAATTTTGTAAGAAAATGATGGGAAAAAAAATATAATCATTGCATAACAGCGAGTTGTGAAAAGAAATATGGGCAAAAAGAAAACAAAATAAATAGGATAAATTACAAAAACATCCATGTGATTTAATTAAAATATGAATCACCCCTGTAGTTTTTAAAATTACATTCCACCCATTGAGATTTCTAATTTCATAACAAATCGTCCATTTTATTAATAAATCATCAAGTCAATTAACAGTTTTTAATAATGTTAAAAATATGTTTCAATTAATAATTTATGTAATTTTATTATTGTATATGATAGCAATTATGAATTTCATTTTTTTAGTTAATTCTGTTAAATAAAAAATTCTAATAAGGGGTATTTGTAATTTTTTCAAACCACAAGAGATAATCTGTATTTTAAGCAAATCTCAGGGGGTGTATTTGTAATTTACCCAAATAAATATTGTCAAGTTTTGTAAGAAAAATAAATTTCTCTATATATTTTGTAAGAAATTGTTGGTTTAACTAGCCAGTCAATTTGAGTTGTATAAGAAACTTTAATTTTTATTATTTTCTAGGACTCTTTATTTAAACCAACAAATGATTTTTATTTCCCTTTTTTTTTTTTTTACTTTCATATATTATCTATCTAATTAAACTGAGCCTTAATAAATTGTTAGAATTTTCAATGAAAAATGCCATTTGAGCATGGCATGATAAATGAAATTTTGTAACTAAAATACCATTTATATTTGGGTCTTAAATATAATAGTTAAACATAAATGCACGTATTATATATATCTTTCAAAAATTATTTAATGTTCTTAGAGTAAGTTTAGGTAATGTTTAAAATGAATAGTTATTAGTCTAAATCATGGGACTTACTATTTTTATGTTAAAATAGTGCAACTTGTAAATGGAATAGAGTATTTGCTCCAAAATATCGAATAATTTCTCACTTGGTTGATGCACCACTTTCTACTTCCTCCATTGCTACCACGGGTTACACAAATCAACCTCTACACAAAAAGTATGGGTAGTAGGGAAGAAGATGAGGTTGGGGACAAGGATGGAGTTTCAAGCAAGTGGTAGAAGAAAGGAGGTGTTTGGTTAGAGGAAAATGAGGTGGCTAGTAAGGAAAAGAGGAAGTAGTGGTTGGGATGGGGCTTTGGAAAAATGGTGGAGGGAAAGATGAGGTACAAGTGATGAGAGGAAAGAAAGAGGAGGATGCAGTAGGTGGTATGGGAAGAGGAGGTGGCAAATGATGGGAGAAAGAAGTGACCGGCAGGTAGTCTTTGTAAGAGAGAAAAGGTTAGGTGGTCTTCTTTTTTGAACTATGGTTAGGTGTGGTTGAAGAAGACAATAATAAGGAGGGATTTTTTCCAATCTAGATTTTAAATTTGAAGGTGTTGTTTGGGTTCTTGAAATCTATTACGAATTCTGTTTTAATTATTCGAATCGCTTATTTTATCGGACACTTTGTGTATTTTATCTAAAAAACAATTAGATTGATTCGATAACTATTAAATATTTAATTTATTACGTTTATCACCAAAAAAAATGTATGGTTTATTTTTAAAAAATAATTGTCATCCTTTTTTTTTTTTGTAAAAAACACAGTAAATTGAATATATTACGATTATTCGATTGACTTAATTTTTTGTGTCAATGAAATATACGAAATATCTAACAAAATGAGAAATTCATATAATTGAAACGGGATTCATAGTAGGTTCCAATGGCCCAAACAATGCTCTAAAATCTAGATTTTGGATTGAAAGAGATCTACCTCCATAATTAAAAAGTCAAAAAATAAATTGATATTTCTCATTATCGATGATTGTTGTATTTGTGATTCTCATGCTTGACGGAGTTGAGTGTCGTGCTTTAAATATTGAAAATTTTTATATATCATTTGTTTTTGTTTTGACTGTTTTACATCACTACGATATATATGACAAAATATTATTCATTTTTGTTATTTTCTTAATGATTATTTTTCAACAAAAAAAATCATAAACATCAACATTCATTCGGGTAAATTATAAATAAAAAGAAATGATACATATCAACACATTCTATCACTATTTTACTAGTGCAACCCGTGTGATGCATGAAAAAATAGACTATATATATATATATATACATTGTGTAATAAATAAATTATTCTAATCTAAAATTATGTCTTAATAGCAGCAAGCCGTTATATTAGGCCATCATGATAGATGTTAACAATAATTAACTCACAAAATTTTATAATAAAATTTGATATGCATAAAAAATTATTAATTATAAAGCATGTTAAGGATAATAGTATCACAATCACTTGATAACATAAGTAACTTGTATCAAACCATAGTGTCATGCAAAAAAATAAAAATAAAAATAAAAACAAAAACAAAGCATTAAAAGAGATAAATTTATAATAACTTTTCTGAATTTATAAAGTTATTATAAATTTATTTAGACTTTTAAATCAATGGTTTATATTATTATTGTAGGACCAAATTATGAATAATCTCAACTTTTAATTATAATTTCTAAGTAGTTTCTAAATTTTTTTAATCCAAGTTTGTTACATTACTCATAAAAAAAACTTCTCAAGCAAATCATTAATTAATCATGTTAACAACTCTTTATTATTGATCTTCTCTATCAATGACACATGCATATTATATCAAAGTATAAATCCTTCTTCATAGTTTGAATAATATTTGCATAGTTTTTACCGTATTTAAAAAAATAAAAAAATCAAGATAAGAACTTTGTAGGATTATAAAAATTATATAAGAAAATAGATTGATCGATTATGTTTATAAAAAAAAAATGATGACAAATTATTTGAATTAAACTTGAAGAAATATAACAAATGATAGGTTTAATCATTATATACCAACAAAAAAATTATATAAATTACTCAACGAAAAAATGGTCGAGTGCAACTAAAGTCGTGGATATTGAATTAAATCATATGGGTTCTAAATTTATAATATAATATAGCAAATCAATTAATAATAACATAGAGATATCAACAAATATGCAGTATTTCCTTACCATCTATGTATTATGTTCATTAATTTCATATATCATATGAAAGTTTTACTCGTTTTGATCTTTCAACAAAATAAGCACCAAGAAAACAAAATTTGATAAGAAATTAGTTCTAAACTTTATTATTAAAAAAACAAACATTTAGAGATGAGATTGAAGAAATACTATAGCAAATGACAGTCTTATAAAAAAAGAAAAGAAAAAAAGAAATAGTAATGATTTAATGCAAATTATTTTTAACAACTAAAAATAATATATCAAATTATTAACTTGGATAAATATAGTGACAAAAATTAATTTTGTGAGATTTTTGTGTTGCCTCCTCCTATGCAGTTTTCATTATTTCATTACTAATACTCTTTTCATTCAAAGCCAACCAATTTTTATTTTCTTTATCTCTTGGTGGATAATAACAAATAATAAAAAAATATGAGAAGAAGGTTAAGAATTAAGAGGATATAAGAAGTGATAGATAAGAACATTTCATAAAATAAAAAATTCAAAATAAAAAAGGATAATATGTGATAGAAGAAGAAAAAATTATGAGTAAATCAAAATAAAGATTTAGATAGATATGTTTTTGACAGATATAGATTAACAAATCATATCTTTATCTAAATTTTATTATTTTAATTTTTTGTAAATCAATTATTTAATCTTTATATTTATTTATACACCACGAAATTAATTTTTATAAATTATTTATCAATTTTTATATGTTTACTTATCTATAAGTCATGAAATTAAATTTTTCAGTAAACTACCAATAGGTCCTAATAGTTGAACTTAATTCCCATCAAGTCCTATTGAAAATAAGTCTTGGTAAAATTATCGCTAAAAATAATTTTTTTTGTGATAATTTGTTATATATGTCGCTAAAAATTAATAATTAGTAACCTTTTTTTTTCATAACTTTTATAAATTGTCACTAAAACTTACAATTAGTGACTTTTTTATGACAAATTTTTCCCATAGGGCTTATTAGACAATAAGTCTACTTATTAGAACCTACACGTAAGTACCCCTTAATTTTTTAAATAATTTTTTTAATTTTTATCTTTATCTATAGGTCATGAAATAATTTATCTTTATCTATAGGTCATGAAATAAATTTTCATAAATTATTTATGAATTCTTCTATGTTTATCTATAATGAAATTAATTAAAGTACAAAATGAAGGGCAAAAAAAAAAAAACAAAAGGAGTAATTTCGTTTTTTTTTTTAAACCAATTATTTAACCTTTATCTTTATATGTAGGACACAAAATTCATTTTATAATTTATTTATCAATTTTTATATGTTTATTTATGGAAAGAAATTTTAAATTATCTACAAATTATGAAATTAATTTTTTTAAATTAATTATTTAATTTTTATCTTATCTGCAGGCTATGAAATTAATTTTCATAAATTATTTATCAATTTTTATATGTTTATATATATAGAGGAATTTTGAAATTCAAATCTTTATCTATAAGCCATGAAATTAATTTTCATTTTAATTAATCAAACAAATAGATAAAGGGGATTTTTTTTTTTAGCGTCCTTGGTATAAAAATCTTATAGTATAAAGGACATTCAAAATTTTCATAATGTCTAAGATCCCTCAAATCAATCCAAAGAATTTCTCTGGACTTCCCAAAGAAAAACTCTCCAGAGAAAATCTCTCAAAACTAGAGAAATTTGATTCATTATGTGTAGAGAATTACTCTGGGTTCAAACTAGAAAAAATTGAAATTTTTCTAGGTTCAAACAAGAGAAATTCAGAGAAAAATAAAATTTCTCTAGTTGTGTTCACAATTTTTTTTGGCTTTGTTTAAAGAAAACTGAAATTTCTCTAACTTTGTTCATAGAGAATTTTTCTACCTTTCTTCACAAATTTATCTGTAAAGAAAGCCTTTGTCTTCGCTTATCCAACAATTCTACTCTATAATTTATACCTATGAAAACAATTCAATAATTCACACAATAGCCAACTGATCACAAAATTCAAAGACTACTCACATAGTGAAACAAATTGAAAATAATATCTTCTAGAATTCATTAGTATGATCAAAACCACAATTGAAATCAACAGCAAGATGTGTGAAATGGAGATGGAGTTGGAGTGTCCTCTAATTGTGTTAATGGCATCTGCAAATATGAGATTGACCAAAACAAGCTTTCGGGTGGTGGAAGAAGAAAACCAAAACACAAGGATATTGTCACAGAGACAGGGACTGCATGTGTTCTGAGTGGTGTGGCATCCAATTATGTGTAAAGGCATTTTGCAAATGTGATAATTGTAGTCATTGACTTATAAAAAATACTATTGCTAGAACCATACTTTACTGGTGTCTAACGTTCCAAATAACAAATAAGAAGTTTGCTTTTTCTATTTATTTTCAAAATACCTTCCAAATAACAAATAAGAAGTTTGCTATTTCTATTTATTTTCACATTATTCTGAAGAGATCCATCCACTTTTGCTAATAGGTGTATTCGGGGATGATTAAGGCCGAATTGTACATCATTGAGGCCGTTAATTAGAATCTCTTAACTTCACTTGTTGGTCAAACTGTATACTTTATGTGTGTTGAATATCAATCAGATTGTACATAGTCAGAGCATAAAATGGGCAAAAAGATAGAATTTAGAGAGAGTTGACTTTTCCCGCACGTGCGTTGACTTTTCCGCACGTGCGTTGAATTTTTATGGGAAAAGTTTGGAAGAGATCAGAAGTATAAAAAGGCAAGGAAAAGGCTGGAATAGGGTTCTGAACTTGTTTTGACAAAAGAGAGAGGCTAGGGTTTGAGAAAGAAAGAAACTTGAAGCTTCAAGCATATCTCCCATGGTGGCTTCTTCTCCATCTACCTCCTTTCACTCCTCTATGAGTGGCTAGTCTCCTTTTCTAGGGTTTTGATGAAACCCTAGCCATGTAATTAGGTTTTTCTTGTTGATTTTCAATTATGTAAAGGTTTGAACAATTGTATGGTGTTTTAGAAGTTCATATATATATTTTTCATTATTTCTTCGAATATTCGACTTTCTGTGATTGTTGAATGTTATCCATACAAGAGTTTTCTATTCCTTCACATTTAAGGTATGAGATAAACCATACTACGAGGAACGAGTCGTGTCACTACCTTAGTTTAGAGTGAACGATTCGTATTACTTGAGATAGTTCGTGCTCGTGCATTGAACGTGGTGATTTTCTTGTTAAATGCTTTGAACTTGTAGTTGCAAAGCATTATTCCGTTCGAACCATAGCATAATTGTTTTTCAATTTGAAACCCTATTTACGTAACTAGTGGTGGACTCACTGCCCTAAGTTTTTCCCCAAATCAGTAAACTCAATTTTATTTATAGTTGATAATTTAATTACTTAGTTTAATTTATTTGTTATTAAATTAGGTTATGAACAATCAATCTTTTTTATCAAAATTAATTTAGGAATTTAACAATTAAATTAGTTTAATTTCACAATTGTCCCTGTGGATCGATACTTGGATTTGCCATTATTCTAAAAGAATTTGGTGTAGTTTAGTGTTTAATTTTGGTGTGTTCAACAACCCATCAAATTTTGGCGCCGTTGCCGGGGACTTCTGGCGAAATTAGTTAATTTAAAGTTACATTCTTATTTTAATTTTTAGTTTAGGATTTTATGCTTTTGTGTTGCTAAGTGTGCAGAGCGTTTGAAATTGGAGCTATCACCGAAGTGCAAGCGGAGCACAGCCGAGCTTTAACAATATAAAAAAAAAACCGCAGCACTAAAGTGAGTAAACAGAAGCAAACACTCACAAGCAAAGCACCGAAGTGCTAAAACGAAAGTCAAAGCTCAAATAGAGGTTGGAGACAACGTCTACACGTCAAGCATCGCAAGACGAGTAAAGCGTTTTCGTTGAACCACTGTGAGTATCTCTCCTTCAACATTCTGCTTTCGTAACTTAGTGCACAGAGTCGAACTTTTTGTGTGTGTATGGGTAGTGTATGCACGGGTGCCGTTCTTGTCGCCCTGAATTGTAGAGTTTGGACCTTGAACTAGAAAGGACTCTTAGGAGACTTAGGGCCTCTGCCCGTGTTCCTAGGCTTGAGTATTCATATTCATACATTGAGCCATTAGAGATGGCAGATCCTGATGTCCCGAATGTGCCTAACCAGACCCTTAAGGATTATTTCACACCCACTGCATATACATTACCATCATGCATCCAATTACCCAACACCACCGCTGCTCATTATGAGATTAATTCCAGCACCATACAAATACTCCCATCATTCCATGGACTAACTCATGATGATCCTTATAAGCATTTGAATAAATTTCTGGAAATTTGCTCGACAGTAAGGATCCAGAATTTCACAAATGAGGCCTTAATGTTGCGATTTTCCATTCTCATTAAAGGATAAAGCCAAACACTGGCTAAATTCTTTACCTGCTAATTCAATCATAACTTGGGACCAATTATAGCAACGGTTTTTGGCGAAGTACTTTTCCATAGGTAAAACCAACCAACTTAGGCGAGCCATCACAAACTTTGCTCAAATGGATGGCGAGCAATTCCATGAGACGTGGGAAAGACTTCGAGACCTTCTCCAACAGTGTTCCCACCACCAAGTGCCTGATTGGCAACTTGTTCAAACATTCTATTATGGCTTAACTGAGTCGCACCGCCAAATGGTGGATTCATCCTGTGGTGGGACATTCATGTCTAAAAATGATGCCGAGGCATTGCAATTGTTTGAGAACCTAAGTGATAATTCCCTTCACCATGCCTCCGCCGCCCGGCAAGTCCGGCAACCAGTAGTTGGAGCCCCAAAAAGAGGGGGCATTTATGAGGTCGGGCAAAACCTAGAGTTAGCCCAACAAGTAGAGGCACTATCCCACAAAATGGACCAATTATTAGCTACGAGACATGCCCCTACCCAGCAAGTTCAGCCTCAATTCCACGAGGCATGTGTTATTTGTGCGAGCCCTGCTCATGACTTGAGTGAGTGCCCTTCGGCATCACAATTTCCAAAGTTAGTCTAAGAGCATGTGAATGCGGCTAAAGGATTCTCCAACCCGAGTAATGATCCATACTCCAACACATACAATTCGGGATGGAGAAATCATCCTAATTTTTCATGGAGACCCTCTTCAAAGGCACTTCTTACAATCCTCCACCACCAAGGCAGAATTTCAATAATTTTGCCAACCAATCATCCTACCGACCACCACAACCTTATCGACCCCACAATCGTACCGGCAACCACAACCCCCGCCTGTTCCTCAGGGCAACTCTGCCTTTGAGACTCAAGTGTTGGAAGTTCACTCAGAACTTAAGGGGTTAGCACCGGTAGTTCACTCCCACACTCACTCTATTGCCAAGCTAGAGACCCAATTGGGTCAAATGGCTAATAACATGAATCGGAGCGAGGAGGGAAAATTACCAAGTCAAACTGTGGCCAACCCTAAGGGACAATACGGGGCAGAGAGTTCAGGTGGGAATGGAAAGCACCATGAGGAGGTACAAACAGTGATTAGTTTGAGAAGTGGGAGGGAGTTAGAGCCTCAGTCAGTTGCGTCTGATGCAACTAGAGTTAAGAAGGGTGACCACGGTGGTACACCCAATGAGGGTAAGGGTGAGGGGAAAACACTTAAGAGGGATGACTTAGTCCCTAACACTTCACATGAGCCCAAGGCACCATATGTGCTTAAGGCACCCTTTTCCCAATGCCTTGAAACACCGTCCCCTTTTAATAAGAAGGCGGCATCTATGGAGACAATGATGGAGGTCTTTAAACAGGTAAAAATCAACCTCCTCTTGTTGGAGGCGATTAAGCAAGTACCCTCCTATGCCAAATTTCTGAAGGACCTTTGTACGCAAAAGCGTAAATCTAGGACACATGTGTCCCAAAAGGTCCTACTCACGGAGCAAGTAAGCTCTATCTTGTTGAATGACACACCTCCTAAGCTTAAGGACCCGGGTGCCCTAACCATTGCATGCATTATAGGGAACCATTTCATTGATAGGGCCTTGTTAGATTTAGGGGCTAGTGTCAATTTGTTGCCGTACTTTGTGTACGAGGAATTTGGGCTGGGCGAGTTGAAGCCCACTACTGTCACTCTTCAGTTGGCTGACCGGTCCCTCAAAGTGCCACGTGGCATGATTGAGGATGTGCTCATGAAGGTCGATAGGTTTTACTTTCCTATTGACTTTTTGGTTTTAGATATGGAACTGGTAGCCAGTTCTAGGAAACAAATCCCGGTGATTTTAGGTCGACCTATCTTAGCTACGGCCAATGCATGTATTAATTGTCGTACTGGGTGATGGAAGTTTCATTTGGTAACACGCAAGTGAAACTTAATGTTTTCCAAGCATCCCAACAACCTCATGAGAGAGAAGAATGCTTATTAGTGGATGTTGTGAATGAGATTGTGGAGGAGGCTTTACCCTCCATTCTTGTAGAGGACCCTTTAGAGGCTTGTCTAGCTTATTTTGGGTTTGAAAATTTTGATATTGATGGGTCAGTTGAGGAGGTGAATATCTTGCTTAATGCTTCTTCTACACCGGATTTTCCTCTGTGGAAAGCCCGGTTTGAGTCACTTCCTCCTCCGTCGAGAGAGCCTGCCATACCATCTTTGGTCATACCACCTACACTTGAGTTCAAGCCACTCCCGGCCGCACTCAAGTATGCATTTTTAGGGCCCCAGGAGACTTTACCAGTTATCATTGCATCTGACTTGACTACAGAGCAGGAGAGTCAGTTAATGAGTGTTCTCGTGGCACATTGGAGTGCTATAGGGTGGTCAATGGCTAATTTGAAAGGAATAGATCCCTCTATGTGCATGCATTATATACACCTAGAGAAGGACACCAAACCTTCTCGCGAAATGCAACGGAGACTGAATCCTAATATGAAAGAGGTGGTGAAAAAAGAGGTATTGAAATTGTTGGATACAGGTATTATATACCCCATCTCAGATAGCAAGTGAGTGAGTCCCATACAAGTGGTGCCCAAGAAATCGGGCATCACCGTTATTGAGAATGAGAGAGGAGAGTTAGTTCCCACACGAACCACTACTGGGTGGCGAGTGTGCATTGATTATAGGAGACTAAATTCCTCGACTAGGAAGGACCATTTTCCCTTACCTTTCATTGACCAAATCCTAGAGCAGTTAGCGGGCCAGGGTTTCTATTGTTTTCTTGATGGCTACTTATGGTATAATCAAGTCCTGGTGTACCCTGCTAACCAGGAAAAGACCACATTCACATGCCCTTTTGGCACTTTTGCTTACAGGCGCATGCCCTTTGGGCTATGTAATGCACTGGCAACTTTTCAACGGTGTATAATGGCCATTTTCTCCGATATGGTGGAGAAATTCTTAGAGGTTTTTATGGATGACTTTTCGGTGTTTGAACCGTCTTCTAAGGAATGCCTTAGGAACTTGACTAGAGTGTTAGAACGATGTACTGAGGCAAACCTAATCTTGAGTTGGGAAAATAGCCATTTTATGGTTCGTAAGTGTATAGCGTTGGGACACATTGTGTCCCCTCGAGGTATAGAGGTAGACATGGCTAAGGTTAACCTCATTGCAGGCTTTCCTCCACCCAATTCTGTGCGTCAACTTAGGTCTTTCTTAGGACATGCAGGTTTTTACGGTTCATCAAAGACTTTAGTAAGATATCACACCATTTGTGTAGTTTACTGGTTAAAGATGCACCTTTTATCTTTGATGAGGCATGCTTAAAAGCATTTGAAACACTGAGAATGGCCTTGACCACTGCCCTAATCATGAAATCCCCAGATTGGTCGCTTTCCTTTGAAATCATGTGTGATGCCTCCGATTATGCTGTCGGAGCTGTGTTGGGCCAAAGGGTCAATAAGGCACCATTTGCTATATACTATGCTAGTCGCACTCTCTCGGATACACAATTGAATTATACTACCACCGAGAAAGAGTTGCTAGCTGTGGTCTTTGCCTTAGACAAATTCCGGTCTTATCTCCTAGGTTCCAAGGTCATAGTCTTCACTGATCATGCCGCTTTGCGGTATTTACTATCTAAGAAAGAGACCAAACCTAGGTTGATTAGATGGATTTTGTTGCTTCAGGAATTTGACCTAGAGATCCATATTAAGAAAGGATCTGAGAATGTGGTGGCGGCTCATCTCTCCCGAATCCTCGTTGAGTATACTAGTGACCCTCTTATTTTTGCATGATTCGTTTTTGGACGAATAACTCTTTGAGCTGTCACAAGCGAGCCCCCCGTGGTTTGCACATATTGTGAATTACTTGGCCATTGGGCAAATTTCGCAGAATTGGTCTAAGCAAGACAACGACCGATTCTTTTCGCAGGTCAGGTATTACTTTTGGGAGGATCTGGAGTTGTTTAAATATTGCTCCGACCAAGTGATCCGACGGTGTGTGCCAGAGAGTGAGGTGCATAGCATTCTTACATTTTTTTATTCTTCTGCATGTGGCGGTCATTTTAGTGGGCATAAAACGGCCGCCAAGATTTTACAGTGCGGGTTTTATTGGCCCACAATTTTTAAAGATGCCCATCAATTTTGTAGAACTTGTTTGCGCTGTCAGCAAATGAGTTCGATGTCTCGGCATGACATGATGCCAATGTCCCCTATTCTTGTGGTAGAAATATTTGATGTTTAGCGGATTGATTTTATGGCCCTTTCTCGTCGTCGTTTGGGTTTGAATGCATTCTCTTGGCAGTAGATTATGTGTCTAAGTGGATGGAGGCAATAGCTACCCGAACAAACGATCATAGAGTGGTAATCAAATTTTTGCATGAAAACATCTTTAGTCGTTTTGGGTTTCCTAGAGCCATAATAAGTGATCAGGGTACACTTTTTTGTAACCGGTTCTTTGAGTCGGTAGTTAAGAAATACTCTATCACTCATAAAGTTGGCACTCCATACCACCCTCAAACTAGTGGCCAAGTGGAAGTCTCAAATAGGGAGGTAAAGCACATAATTGAGAAAACGGTGAGGCCAAATAGGAAAGATTGGTCACAACGATTAATTGATGCATTATGGGCTTACCGCACTGCTTATAAGACACCCATTGGGATGTCACAATATAGAGCGGTGTTTGGCAAAGCTTGCCATCTCCCGGTTGAACTTGAGCACCGAGCATTGCGGGCCATAAAGAAGTTTAACTTCGATATGGCCGTGGCTGGGCTCAACCGGAAATTACAACTCAATGAGCTGGAGGAAATTCGGAATAATGCATATGAGAGTTCGAGAGTTTTTAAAGCTCGGACTAAAGAATTCCATGACAAGCACATTAATAGAAAATCCTTTGAACCCGGCCAAAAAGTGTGGCTTTTTAATTCAAAATTGAGACTCTTTCCAGGTAAGCTAAGATCAAGATGGGATGGCCCCTTTGTGGTTGTTGAGGCATTTATTCATGGCACCGTTGAGGTGCGAGATCCAAAGACTGGCCACACTTTCAAAGTGAATGGCCAAAGATTGAAACCATATATAGAGGGGATTGGGAATGGGGATATGATTGAGTCCATTGCTTTGATGGACCCATTTTACTATGATTGATAGATTGATTTCTTGTTCTCTTTTCTTTCCCTTCTATGCTATTCTGTTTTTCTTTATTCTCGTTATGCTTTATTTGTATCTAGGAGACTTTAAATTCTCTAAAGGTGTAATTCCTTTGGTGTTAGCCGTGCCCAAACAGCATCTGACGGTCTGGTATAGCCACCTAACCGTGTTTGTAGTGAGTTCCTAAGAGACCAACTGAGACGGTGGAAACTAGAGTTCGAACGGCAAAGCCTAGAATACAAAAGTTTGAAATTTCTGAGACTAGAGTTTGGTTTAAATACCCAGGGGTGTGGAGATTGCTTCAAAACTATCCCGGCTTAAACTCTGTATGGTAGCTCCATAGGTTGAGGTAGCTTTATGCGCCTCAATTCTGGATACCGAATCAACCTAGTCTGTCACCCTATTGGAGAATAGAGAAAGTTACAAACACAGTTAGGGAGAAAAGTAGCACCCGTGGTTTTCGCATGAAGATTATATCTTTAATAGGCATTCTGATATTTTCTAAAATGCTATATTTATTTCGGATGTCAATTAAAGGTAGAAATGGTTAAGTATACTTTCGGATGTACTTGGTTTTTATTTTCTTTTCTTTAATCTTTTGTAAATATATATATATATATATATATATATATTTATATATAGTTATACTAAAATAAAAAAAAATAAAAAATGTTGTATTTGTTAATTGTTGTTTTTGGTCAGTAGCCTGAAGGCTATAAACTACGCTAGGTTTTATTACCTTGGAGATTTTGAAGTGGCAACTTTATGCCATAACTCTGGTGCCTTTTATTAGGTGGTGGGAGTTAGTTTTCCATTTTCTTGAAGCATGTACGCTTGCGAGTGCTTCTTGTTTTTGTTAAACTATGCTATTACAATGTAGCAGAAAAAGGTCATTGCATGCGTGTGGGTGGAAGGGACCCTCCCTAGCCTGGGTAAGACTGTGATTTCTGTTTGGTGGTTTATGGGAAATCAAGTATTCAACCACATTCAAAATGCTTAGAATTTAAAAAAAAAAAAAATTCCGCACGTGCGGCTCAATTCCTTGGCCAACATTTGCACACTGCTTTAAAAGCAGGTGCGGAGAGGCGTGCGTCCAACCAAGCCACACGTGTGGCTTGACTTCCGCACGTGCAGAACGCCGTTTTCAAAAAAAAAAAAAAAAAGTGCGAGAGAGAAAAATCGCCGCACGTGTGGCATGGACCCCGCACGTGCGGGAAAGTTGTGAATTTGTGAATTGCACACTGCTTAACAAGCAGGTGCGTGGGTTGGTGCAGCTATTTTCGGGAAAAAAAAATTGTTTTGTTTTGTATTCTTTTATTTTCATTATTTTTTTTTAAAATTTATTTACTCATTTCAAAACAAATAAATAAATAAGTAAATTCTAAAAATAAATAAATAAATATACAATTATTCTTATTTATATATATATCAAAAAAAATTCATTTTTGTTTATATATATATTATTATTTATTTATTTATTTTTATTTTCTTTTTTTTTTAAAAAAAAAACAAAACAATAACCCTCATCCACACCCAACCCTCTCTCTCTCAATCACTCTCAGATTTCCCAATCTCTCTCTACCTCTCATCATATCTCTCTCTCTCTCTCTCTCTCTCTCTCAACCCCACAAACCCACCTTCTTCTTCTTCTTCTTCTTCTTCTTCTTCTTCTTCTTTTTTTTTCTTCCTCACCACGATCATCTCACCGCCGGTATCACTTCCCTCTCCGTCCGACAAATCTCCGGCGACCACCATTTTTTCCGGTGAATCTCCATTGTTTTTCTCTCTTTCTCCACTTTTTCAAGGTAAAATTTACTTTTTGTTTAGATTTGTGAGCATAGGAGTAGAGAAGTAGAGTTTTGATTTTATTTTTTTTGTTCAAATCTTGATCTATGTTTCATACCCAAAAAAAAAAAAAAAAAAAGTTTTTTTTTTTTTTTATATTGCTTAGCCATGTTTGTTGTTAGTTATTTATTCTTTCTATTATTTTATTTTATTTATTTAGCCATGTAGTATACTAATTTAGCCTTGTTTATTTAGTTTGTTCACCTTAAAAAAAAAAAATATCTGCGTAGGAAGAACATGAGAGCCGCACGTGCAGCCCTCTCCGACGCACGTGCGGTCCAAGCCAAAGAAAAAAAAAACTCAGTAATAATGGTACTAATAATAACCATAATTTAGTTTTTTTTTTATTTGCTATATTTGTTTAGTTTAAATTGTTTCGTTAGTGATTCTGGTTAGTTTAATTACTTAGTGTATTATTTTTGTTTTTTATTTTTGTTTTAATTTTACTTGTTTAGTTAGTTATTTTATTTTTATTTTTATTTTATGATATAATTGTTCATTTAATTGTTAAGTAGTGTAGTTTTTATTTTTATTTTCTAAATTTTATTTTATTCTCTCCTCTTTTACTAACTTAGAACAATAAAAATAAAATAAAATAAAATAAAATAAAACAAAAAATAAAATTAAAAAAAATAGTTTAGTTTAGTTTAGTTTATTTTATTATTTAGTTTAGTTTATTTTATAGTTTAGTTTCATTTATAGTTTATTTTATTGTAGTTTCTGTTATTTTATTTTCTTCATTCATTTTCTACTTGATAGTTTAGGTTGTTTAAATAGTTTAGTTCTTTTAGTTTAATTTTTTAGTCATTAGTTATTTAGTCTTTCATTATTTAGTCAGTATTTAGGTTATTTCTTTTAGTTTATATATATTTAAACTGAGAATTGCATGTGATTTATTGGTAGGCAAACTTGTGCTTTCATATTTTACTTTATTCTCATGATTGGTTCCACGGGTTTGTGTCTATTTTCTTTTGGTGTGTGCAGGATATGAGTCGACACGTATCTGCTCGGGCCTCCAAAAAGGCCAGAGCTTCCACCTCTTCGGCGCCACCACCGCCACCGTCACCACCATCCTCGCCACCACCGCCGGGTGACTTGCCACGGCCGGAGTGGGCTTAACGTCCTCTTCACAAGCTCACGCAATTCAACATTCCATATTTTCAGCGTGACATAGGCACTACTTGGGTCGTTGAGCAGCTCCGACTCTGGCAACAGTTGGGTGTTTGCACTGTGACAACGCCCACTTATCCTCTTTTAGTACGACTCTTCTACCAGAACCTGTATGAGTCACCCACCAAGGATGGACTGCTATCTACCATTGATGGTCATATTGTCCACATCACCTCATCCATGATTGCCACCGTGTTAGGATTTTTCGCCAAGCCAGAATATCAGCCCTTCCCGGAAGTTGAGGATCGACAACCCATACATAGCCTCATCCAGTAATACTTCCCGGGGGCCCACAGTGACAACAGTTTCACATGCTTACGGCGGAGCAAGCTGCCTAGTCGCTTGCTATTCATTGATTCCGTGGTCCATAAGAATGTCCTTCCACTTGGGCATCGAGCTGAATGCCGTTTGGAGTTTTTTCAGGTTTTACAAGGTTATTAGCTTGGCTATCAGGTCCCGCTTGAGCATATCATCTGGATGTATTTGCGAAAATTTCTACGAGAGGCAGTTTAGCCTGATCCTATGCAGAACTTGACTTGGCCACTGCCATTTGCCAATTTGTTGACACTTGTGTTTGAGCTGAACGACCTCCCAATTGCTGAGAATGAGGAGATTAATAGAGGGTATCCGACTTTCAGCCAGTGGGAATGGCAACATAGCATATCTCGCATCCCGTCACCGGTTAGTGCCCTAGTTGATGAGGCCCAGGACCCCGTACACGACCACCCACCTCATCTTAGTCCCCCCGTGCCTCCCCAAAGGGACCAACTCTACATAACTCGCGCGGAGTACTTACAACTTCAGCACTCTATGGATCAGGTCCACAATACTCTTCGTGATCACCACCAGAGTCTCATGGAGTTACGCATGGATTTTCAGGCTCATCGAGACTATTCTCAGGCGACCTTCGACCAACTACACGCCCACTAGCTCGCCATCCAACAACGGGTTCAGGATGAAGTCTTTGAGACGCGCTCTTTGATGTAAGCCTTGTTTGCCCAGCATTTCCCGCCACCACCGCCACCGGATTCTCCATAGTACCCTCCTGTATATTGCTTTGTCTCTTTTATTTTTATTTTTATTTTTTATTTTTGAAAAAAAAATTGTGTGAAGTGTGTATCGGTTAATCTCTGCCTACTTGGATGTGCACCTACAATTTCTGGCAATATTCTCTCATTTCTCTTTACTTTTCCATTGAAGACAATGTCATATTCAAGTTGGGGGATAAGGGTTATATTTTCTTTTGTGCATTTCTATTTGACTCATAATTCATGCATATACCTGTTTCACTTGATTGCATTACTTCACTTGATGTGACTTTTTGCTAGTAGGGTGATGATATTTGCATATGTTAATTGGAGAGCATAGTAGACTTGTATGAAAAGGCTTTATTAGGTAGATACTTGCATGCAATGTGTGCACGAGGAGAGTTGTCTGTGTCTGTGGTATTAGTACACTTGTCATGAGTATGCCTTAATTCACATGATCACACTATCATAGCGGTGATCTTTTTATTATAATCCCTGGTGTACATTATTGATAATAGCTAGAGTTGCAGAAAAGAATAATGAGGAGCCAAGATTCTAACAAAAAAAAACTTGACTTGTTTGGGTTCGTAGCCTTTTTAACTCGAGTTATTAAGCTCGTAGGGGTGTCTCTACACCTAGTGCCCTAAAACCGTCTGGTTTGGGAATCATTGGCCCAATACTTGTTACATGGGTTAATTAGAAAGCTTACGGGACTTGGACATTGCATAGTTAAGGAAAAATAAGAAAAATGACTTGTTTGGATTCGTAGCCTTTTCAACTCGAGTTATTAAGCCCATAGGGGTGTCTTTACACCTGGTGCCTTAAAACCGTCTGGTTTGGGAGTCATTGGCCCAATGCTTGTTACATGGGTTGATTAGAAAGCTTAATGGATCAGGACATTGCACAGTCATACAAAAAAAAAAAAAAAAAAACTTTTGAGAATCTTGGCTGCAACAGTTAGTTTTTCTGTATATTTTGGGTATTATTATGAGATACACTGGGCTATTATAGTGGACAGTTAACTAATATGGAGATTGCACTTTACACTGAGGGTACTCATGATTTGTCTACTAGCATGCACAAGTACAGGGAACTTTACTTTTGTATTAACTGAATTGTGGTTTTGACTCAATAGGTTCCTTCATGCTTGTCCACTGTGCCTTTAAGGACTCATTATGTCTCAATGTCACACTGTAGTAGCACATAAGTTGATTGTTAGGTGGAGTAGTGTGGTCAATTGTTGTTGAGTATATATGAATATGTTAATGTTTGTAGGTATCATTTTTGGAAACCCTCACGAGACTTTACTCGTCCACTTGGGGTAACTTTGTGGTTTAAAGGATTGTTGCATATGTTAAATGCAACCGTTTTTTCACGAAAGAGGAACTAGCTCGATTTTGTTTGATTTCATTTTATTTTTATTACTTGCTTGAGAACTAGCAAGTCGTAAGTTAGGGGATGTGATTAAGGCTGAATTGTACATTATTAAGGTCGTTAATTAGAATCTCATAATTTCACTTGCTAGTCAAACTGTATACTTTATGTGTGTTGAATGTCAATCAAGTTGTACATAGTCAGAGCATAAAATGGGCAAAAAGATAGAATTTGGAGAGAGTTGACTTTCACGCATGTGCGTTGACTTTTTCTGAGAAAATGTGCCCAACGTTTTAAACCTGTTTAGAAGATATCAGAAGTATAAAAAGGCAAGGAAAGGGCTGGAATAGGGTTCTGAACTTGTTTTGACAAAAGATAGATGCTAGGGTTTGGGAAAGAAAGAAACTTGAAACTTCAAGCATGTCTTTTATGGTGGCTTCTTCTCCATCTACCTCCTTCCACTCCTTTATGAGTGGCTAGTCTCCTTTTCTAGGGTTTTGATGAAACCCTAGCCATGTAATTAGGTTTTTCTTGTTGATTTTCAATTATGTAAAGGTTTGAACAATTGTATGGTGTTTTAGAAGTTCATATATATATTTTTCATTATTTCTTCGAATATTCGACTTTCTGTGATTGTTGAATGTTATCCATACAAGAGTTTTCTTTTCCTTCACATTCAAGGTATGAGACGAACCATACTACGAGGAACGAGTTGTATCACTACCTTAGTTTAGAATGAACGATTCGTATTACTTGAGATGGTTCGTGCTCGTGCATTGAACGTGGTGATTTTCTTGTTAAATGCTTTGAACTTGTAGTTGCAAAGCATTATTCCATTCAAACCATAGCATAATTGTTTTTCAATTTGAAACCCTATTTACGTAACTAGTGGTGGATTCATTGCCCTAGGTTTTTCCCCAAATCAGTAAACTCAATTTTATTTACAGTTGATAATTTAATTACTTAGTTTAATTTATTTGTTATTAAATGAGGTTATGAACAATCAATCTTTTTTTATCAAAATTAATTTAGGAATTTAACAATTAAATTAGTTTAATTTCACAATTGTCCCTGTGGATCGATACCTGGACTTGCCATTATTCTAAAAGAATTTGGTGTAGTTTAGTGTTTAATTTTGGTGTGTTCAACGACCCATCAGGGGAGTCGATTTTCTGGCTTTCAGTCTCCTTTGTGCTTATTGTCTCCCATATGAGAATGGAGAAGTTGGTAGAGAGATAGAGAGAGAAATGAGATTTGATTTGAGAGTTAAATTTCTTTGTGATATATGGGTGTAGGTTGAGGCACCTTAGATGTAGCACTCTGTACTTCCTGTTATAATGGAATTATATTTGACTCTTTGATTATCTTGATTGAAAACCTTCTTAGTCGATGTTTGAGCCTTGGTTGAGGTGTTATCATAGTGGTTAGGTGAAATTGAATCAAAAACTCCAAATTCAAATAGTTGTTATTGAATAGTCTTCACTCTTTTATCATTTTCTCTTCCACACTTTGAATCTTGATATAAGGCTAGAACCATTAGAAAGCTTATTTCTGGGGCTTCAATTTGGACAGAAGAACGACTGTAAATAGAGTCCGGACATGAGAGTTATGCCAGTTTGAAATTAGTGAATTTGCGTTGTGAGCATAGTGCGCTCGAGCGTAACTTTCAACGCTCGAGCATACTACGTAGAATCGGGTCTTTAAAAGTCACTTTTTGGGTCAAATCTCTTCATTTTTCACTCCCCATTCTCTCTCCTTCCGCCATTTTTGATTTCTCAAGCTTTTTAGGCTTGATTTCATCTATTTCTATATATCTTTGACCCCTAGTTCCATATACCAAAACGTAGAGCTCGACGAGAGCTTCCATTTAATCTCAATGGATCGTCATTTTTCCACTGGTGATTTTTTCGACTTGTTTCCTTCTTGCTTCAAGAGATAGGATCTATTTCTTAAACTCAATATGAGTTCAGTAGTGTATTTGTGGTGTATTTTAAATATATAGATTCCATTGTTTTGGGATCGATTTTTGAAAATTTGCTTTGTAAGTGAGGGTTTGTTCCAAATGAGATTGTTAAGCTATGGTTTAGCTACAAAAGTTTATTTTCCATTTACAAAAATGCATATGAGTTTTTTCAAAAGTAAAAAGCCCTAATTTGGAAAAACCCTAAAATATTGATCTTTTGGGAAAATTATTGGATTATTAAATCAAAATGTAAATGAGGAGTTTTCAAATGTTTTTTTGAAAAAGGTTGTGGTTATGAAATTGGAGTTGACATATGTTGAAATGAGCTATTTCTTGCATTGAAATGGATTTTTAAAGAGGAAATGGGTTATGCTCTGCAACGCCTTGAATTAAATACAACAACCCAATCACAATAGTAATTAAAAGACTACATATAAAGAGATAAGCACTTCCATTAATTTTAATTTCTTTTACGAAAGAGCAACACATGCAATTATACGTTCATAAGTCTAACCCTGAATCTATAAGATGTGTTACATGGTGAGGAACAAAACGAAAGATAAACAAATAAGAGAATGCCCTAAAGGCTTACAACTTTCCAAGTTAGTACTTTGTTATGACAAAAATGGATTTAAATCCCAATACATATAAAAGCCCTGGCTTGTACAAAACAATTACACAATTAAACAAAATGAAGCTTTTGCTCCATGTCCTCCTAAACTATTGCCTTGGAGGAGGCATATCATCTGCACCTGAAATGTTTTTCCTACATAGGGTGAGCCAAAGCCTAGTAGAAATAATCCAGCACAACGCATGAATCTTAACAAAGCTATAAAGGTAAAATGCACATGCAATACTCATGACAAAACATTTTATATCTCTTTCAAATCATGTCATGCCAGGTTTATATTATCATTCACGAAACACTTTTCTTTTTATAGAAAAACCAGCTTGTGAATACAATTTTGTAAATCTCTAGGTACGTGTCTGCTAGTAGGCTATACAAGCACTACTCTTTTGCCATTTTTACCAGCATTAACCGGAAGACTCGATACCTATCCATACAGGTTTCTGGTCTTTCACAAAGGACATACAGGCCAACTTATCATAGTAACCACACCCCCTACCCAGATTCACCAAGTATTCACCATTTTCTCAAAAAAATGTAATTATCACAAATGTGTAAATGTATGACAATGCTTGATGCAACGGATGAGAAATAGTTTTCATTCTACTAGTCCTCATGCAATTTTTAAAACAATCATAGCTATCCCCACCGATAGCCCAAAACAAATATCTCTAAATAGATAAAATAGTTTCCATAAAAATAAAATTTTCAAATTTCGAGATGTGGATGGTAATACATATCCAACTCCACCATCTTAATCAATAACAATTAAATTCCATATTTCCGACATCTATATCATTATTTATACAAAATCAACATTTAGGGCAAAACCCCCTCTTCCAAAATCACTTCCAAATTTCGAAACCAACCATGTTGTCATCTCTACACCTCATTCCCAACCCCACAATCATTCCCATGAAACCATTTGAAAACCCCTCTTTTTAGTTTCGAACCCAAAATCCAGGATTTGTTCAAAAGTCCATTTCTTTCATAAGGTGGTTTTATAAAAACAAATAGCTAAGTTAAAACTCATAAAGAGATGCGAAGAATCCCTACCTCAAGCACGAACCACTTGGATCAAAGGGAAGCTCTTGACGTGATCTACACTTTATCTTAAATGATCAACGTGAGAAGACACCTCTAGGTGAGTAGGTCTAAGGATTTAAGTGAGAAAAAGTGAATGTTGAACGAGAGAGAGTTAGGGGTGAGAGAGAGAAAAAGAGAAACAACTAATAAGAAAAAAAGACTTTGGGTATATTTATATTGACTAGGTATTAATAGAATAGTAGCTCTAAGGTTAAATAAAAAGAAGAAGTCAAAAATCCCCAAAAAGGAGGGCCCAAGCCGAACAAAATCTAGAAAATGAGCCACAGGGGTCAACCTCTGCAACAATGGTGTCGACCTTCAAGAAGAAAAGCTGAGACACTTAAGTTTGGTAGCAGCCAAAGTGTCGACTCTTGTACCTAAGTGTCGATACTAAATTTCAGTAGGCAATCCCAGATTTTGCAATAAACAAGGGTCGACACCTTCCAGACTGGTGTCGACCCCAAAGGCCAACAAGAAAAGGCAGGTGTCAACACCACCAAAGGTTGGTATCGACACTAAATTTCAGTAGCGATCTAAGAACACAGTAGCTAGATAGTGTCGACACCTCTAAGGCTGGTGTCGACCCTAGGAGCAGAAGAAGACAAGGAATAGAAGGCAATGTCGACACCAACAAGGAAGGTGTCGACCCTTGAAGCCAAAACCAAACATGAAGAGAAAGGAATGACCATCACGAATATGGTTTCCTGAATTCAAAAGTAATAAATGGTTCGGGTCTAAATTAGGATCGCTATATGCTCAAAAATGTAAATGTTGAGATTATAAAGATGAAATGGAATAAACGGTGAGAAATATGATATTGAAATGATGATTAATGATGATGGTGGAGTTTGACATGTATTATTACTCCCATTTAAGATTTTGGAAAAGTATATCTTTAATAAATTTTATTTATCTGTTTAGAAATATTTGTTTTGGGCTATTAGTGGAGGATAGCTATGATTGTTGTAGAAATTGCATGTGAACTAGGCAAACTGGACTGTTTATAAATTATGCATATCATGGAGCATGTAGCAGATTTTAGAAATTGAAACTGTATGTTTTGGAAAGAGATTTTGGAAATTCTTGTGTTATGTTTTAAGAGCATTTGTTCATTTTGAAAATCATAATTTGGACCACATGTATTGTGCTACTTGGAAAGGGTAAATAAGATGGTAAATTTGAGAAATGGTTGTTGTTACATCAAACAAGTTGGCCTGTATGTCCGGGGTGAAAGTCCTGAAAACTGCGCGTATACATGGGTGCCTATCCCGCGGATGAAATTTTTGTAAAATAGCAATGGTAGTACTTGTATAGCCTACATTTATATGGGTCCCATTTGACAGTTTCCCGTAGATGAAATTTCCGTGAAAAATTGTATTGGTTTTGGAGATTTAGCCATTTTATTTATTATCATTTTTGGTTTTGAAAAGAAATGATTTTAAAACAGTTTTAGTAATGTATTTGCTGTTGGTTAACGGTGTATTTGTATTGGAATTGACAATGAAATTTCTAGTTGGTATTGAGATACCTGGATTGACTTGTGGAAATGAATTTTATATCAAACTAATATATTGAATTTAGAAAACATTTTGAATAAACGAAAGGTTTTGAAAACTAGGAAGATAGGGTTTTCATTGAGAAAGCAAGTGAATTTGAGAATGCATTGAGCATACTATATATGTATGTATTGCATTCATGATCATTTACACTGGTATAGCATATTTAGTTTTTGAAATATTTCTTACTGGGCTTTATGCTCACCCTACGTGGTTGGAAATATTTTTCAGGTATGCTTATGCAGATGTGGACTGAGATGTTGAAGTTGTGTTTGGAACCATGTATGGTGGTTCCTTTATTTGTCGACCAAGGGCCATTTATGTATTTGTTGGCCATGTGCCATTCTTGTAAAGGTTACACCCTTTGTATATGATGTAAGCCTTTGGGCATTTTAATTTGATTATAACATCTTTGTATGTTTTAGTTACAAAGCATCCATTCAACTTAGATGTTGTATCTAAGAATGTATAAAATTGGAATAACACATATACTGTGTTGTATCTATATTTTATACATCTACATGAGTGTTGATAGTTATTGTCTATCGTTGGGTGGTTTACTCATGTGGGCCGAACCTCGTAAATCAGGAGCATGACAATTTGGTATCAGAGCTAACCGGGTTTGAAAACCTTGAGCTCGCGGGAAATGGTTAGCCATAATGGGTTTATCATGCTCAGTGAGGACATTTGTATGTTGTGTGCTAAATGATACCATGCTTATGTGTTGTATTTTATGTGGGCATGGTGTTGAGACTAATGAATATTATTCGGTGCCTAGTTGACTAACTTGGAGTTCTTATTGGAAACGCGCTTAATCAATGTTGTTTCTAATGAGAAATCTAAGCAAGTACTCGAACGAATGATTATCTTTGTAGACTTAGTGCGATTACGTGTTACGTGTTATGTGGTAGTGTGTGACCCTCATCCTCGTCTTAGTCATGTTCATGTTCATTTGCATGTTTTGTTTTGTTAAGCTTGCACTTGTGGTTTTGACTTGTTTTGCCTAAAGTAAGGTTCCCGTCTTGTTTTGTACCTATGTGTTTTGGCTTGAGTATTGTTTGTATGATTTGCACCTTGCTTGGTGTGTGAAGCCGAGGTCATCTTAAGCCTAGGTCACGCCTTTGGACCTTTTACACCTAGGACCATCTTGGAACCACTTTAACTGACCTCCATCTTCACCCTGGCATATTGGCCGAGATGTCATCATCTAGGCCGAGGTGTGTATTACCGAGGCCGAGATATGTATCATCTAAGCCGAGATGTTATCCTTTAGGCATTTTAGATCTTTGATCCCTGCACCTGATGATCTTGTTCCTGGACTGGTATGACCTAGACCGAGGTGTGGCACATCTAGGCTGAGGTGTGGCACAGCTAGGCCAAGCGTTAACCTTCCTAGCCGAGATCATTGAGACCTTACTTGCCGAAGCCTTGTTCTAATCCAAGGTCCTTACTTGCCGGAGTGCCATGTCACCTTACTTTTTGAACACCCTTTGTCATGCTCTTGTCTTGTCATTCAGTCACCTTTTTGAGAAAACCCAATCCGGTAGTGCCACGTGCCCCAGCAGAGGGTTAAGTCAGCCGGCAGTGGGAGAAAACATATCATTGTGTGTCATATTTTGCATGGTAGAGAGAGAAGCTCTAGGAAGAAGAGGAAGAAGTTCTTAGAGAGAGAACTAGATTTCCAAGCTTGATCTTCGCACCTTGAATCGTTAGATCCGTGTTTTGAGGTTAGATTCTTGATCTACTCTTATTATTCTTTATGTTGAACCGATCACATTGCATGATCTAGTATGATTCATGAGCTATGCATTTATTTAAAGCTTGTTTTAGAAAGAGAAAACGATGTTCTTGTGTTCTTGAAATAAAACCATGTTTTGATCCGAAAGTTTGTATCAAGATCTATGTTTTGTGTTTGTTTTCATAAGATCTTCGAGTATGGGTACCCAGGTCCATGTTTTCGAACTCATCTCATGAAATCTCAGATTTTGGGTAAAGAAGTTATGATTTTAGTATTCATGTTCTTCATGTTCATGTTCTTCAAAGGGAACCCAGATTTTTCCCAGACTTCATTTCCCTGAATGTGGTCGTCGGGACCACATCTCGGCCAAGAGGTATGGGACCTTGGCCAACACCTGGTTGGTACCCGGCATGTTTTCCGAGACGAAAAATAGTGTTTGACTCCCAACACTCGACTGCTTTGTTTTGACTTAGTTTTGAAAGGAGTGCCGAGATCATTCGCACACATGTAAAGCTTGTCTAGGGATGCATTTCATATCCATCTTTGAGCATCTCTTCTTGACTTCTTGAAGTGCATTCAATGGGATTTACTATGTGCTTGTAGGCCTTGGATCCTTGCTTGTAATCCCCATACCCGAAGAGCTATGTGAGTGGTATTTTTAATAAAGTTATGTTATAAAGTTTTGATTAAGCTTTGCTTCGTTTCGGAAAAAGTATTTGACCAAGCATGAATGATTATTCCTAGTTTGTAACAAGTGTTATATTTGTTTTGATGACATTCTTTGAAAGTCAAAAGTGCTAGGGGACTATAATGCAACTGCACCCTTGTTTTGCCACTGACAGTTTTCCGCATGGGTTTGTTTGTCCGGAATGTCATCCCTTGTATTATGTTAATGCTAGTAAGCATCCCTTGAAGCTTTGAAAAATTTGACAGATGAACTTGGTTCGTCCTTTGATTTTGAACGAGATATGCTATGTATTGTTTGACAAAGATCTTGAATATCAATCATGCAAACCTTTATTTCTGATAGCAGTCACTGAGTATCCAAGCTCACCCTCTATATATATATATATATATATATGTGTAGGTGACGAGCAGGAAGGCGGTGACGGCTAGATGTGTTTTGCAAGATGTTTTTGGATTCACATTTTGTAGCATCTTGAAGATTATGCTTCTTAGCTTTGTATTTCATGTATTTTGTATATGTCGGCTTGAGAAGCCTTTTGATCAAGATGTAATAGGTATTTTATTTTATTTGTATTTCAAGTTGTAAAACTACGTTAAGATGTATGTCATTTCATTTGATCTATGCACAGCTCTTATGGATTACTTAGATTTAAATTTATTGCTTCCGCGCATGTAAGCCCCATATGTATACTCTGATTGTGTGTGAATCTTTGTAAGTTGGCCTTTGGTAATCTCGGATTATTGGCCATCACGACACCATTCTACTAGGGGCGGAATGGGGTCGTGACAGGTAGATGGCATGTAAATTCATTGGAGTCTCAATGGGGTTGTTTGAGTAATTGTTATGTGATTATGTTGTGTTAGTATTTTGGAAAAAGGTGTCAGTGTTATGTATCCTAAGTTGTGTGTTTCCCTCTTTATAGAAACGTTTTGGATTGAGTAGTGGACTCGGAATGGGCACCTCGGTCAGTGCTACACTGGTGATATGTTGTGTATTAGCATAAGTTGTGAGTTGGTGTTGGTAACTTAGAGGTTAGTGTTAAACTTATTTATTTTGATAATTTATTTAATTATGTTTTTAATTTATTTGGAAGAGAAAAATAGAATCAAAATTTATTTTGATGATTTATTTGAAAGAGAAAAATATAATCAAAATTTATTTTGATGATTTATTTGAAAAAGAAAAATAGAATCCAAAATTTATTTTAATGATTTATTTAATTATGTTTTAATAGAATCCAAAATTTATTTCGCTGATTTATTTAATTATGTTTTAATTTATTTGAAAGAGAAAAATAGAATCAAAATTTATTTTGTCCCATTATTTCTCACCTAAACTTTTATCCTAAATATTGTTTGAATGTATTTAATATTTGTTTAAATTAGGAGTTCATTTCAACCAAAAAATAATGCCCAAACCAAAGGTTCAAACAGCCCAAAACAAAGGTTCAAACAGCTCAGCATAGCAACAGGCCAAAAGGTTCAAGTGGAAGATATTCAAATTAGTAATGATGGAGTACAACGGCTATAAACGGCTATAAGTTTCATTATATATACCAAAGCCTCTAATGTAAACAAGTTACAAAAAAAAAAAAAAAAAACCAGAAAATATTCTTTGATCTATAATCACTCACATATATTCTCATTCACATATATTCTCTGAGAAGTGTTCTTCAATTTTTGTTTACATCCTCTTTCAGAAATTATACACTGAGACGTATAGTTTTAAGCCCATCTTTCCTGTGTGAGGTTTACAGAAAAATCAGAGTTTCATTTTTATATCTATCTTTGAGAGATAATTCTTGTAACTTTCTGTGAAAGCAAAAACACCTTCTTTTCAACCTTGTAAGAGTGTAGTACACTCAATGTTCTTGACTTAGAAAGTCTGTGTAAAATCCGTGAAGGATTGCTCCATTTGTGAAGAGGTTGCTAGCACCTTGTGAAGCTAGAGAAAAGTGAAAAATCTCAAGTGAAGCTTGAGGAGTGGACATAGGCCGAGTTGAAACCGAACCACTATGAATTTGTTTGCCTCTTTCTCCCTTATCTCTTTATTTTATTTAAAATGCCATAACTATATTTCATAATTTTATTGTGCTAAAATCACTAATTGACATAGTTGTTAGAACACTTGTTTTAATTATTTTTATTTCAATAACTATATTTATCTATTGTGCTAGTCATAAATTTTATTAGGGTATTATTATTTTTATTTGTAAAACCTAATTCACCCCCCCTCTTAGGTTGTCTTTTAGGTAACAATTGGTATCAGAGCCTAGACTCTTGTTTAAGATTTAACCATATAGGAGTTTCTGTCCATGGCAATCTTAGCTGAAGGACAAGCCACAAATAGGCCACCATTGTTTGATGGAAACAACTATAGTCATTGAGAGGATAAGATGACCCTATACCTACGAGCCACTGATTATGCCATGTGGATTATTGTCACCAAAGGTCCAAAAATTCCTACCAAATTAGTAAACAATGTTAGTTTACATAAAACTGAAGATGAATGTGATGAGAGGAATCATAAATTATTGCAAGCCAATGCTAAAGTCAAACTCACCCTTGTTTGTGGATTAGACTCTAAGGAGTATAATAGAATTTCAAGTTGTGATTCAGCAAAAGAAATTTGGGACAAACTTGAGGTAACGTATGAAGGTACAAACCAAGTGAAGGAATCTCGTATTGATATGTTTGTTCATAGTTATGAATTGTTTAAAATGAACTCTAATGAATCTATTTCAAATATGTTTACTAGATTTACTGAAATTGTAAACTCTTTAAAATCTCTTGGCAAACTTATACTAATAGTGAGTTGGTGAGAAAAATTCTTAGGTGTTTACCAAAGAATTGGGAAGCAAAGGTCACGGCCATTATAGAAGCCAAAAATCTCTCCACACTTGGATTGGATGAGCTTATGCGTTCCCTTATGACTTATGAGATCACCATGAAAGGACATGAGGATGTTGAAAACAAAAAGAAAAGTGAAATTGCATGCAAAGCCTCATCAAATGAAGAAGAACATGAAAACTCCAGTGAGGATGAAAGCTATGCCATGTTTAGTAGAAATCTCAAAAAGTACTTCAAGAAAAACAATTATGGAGGAAGAAGATCTTTCGAGAAAGAGTACAACAAAGATAATAAGAAAGAGCCTATTATTTGCTATAAATGCAAAAATCCTAGACATATGAAGATGGATTGTCCAAAATTGATGAATCATGGAAAATACTACAAAAGAAACAAAAAAGCTACGGTAGCAGCTTGGGGAGAAAGTGAAGATGAAAGCTCAAGTGATGAAATTGAATATGAAGTAGCCACTTATGTCTCATGGCTCTTGAAAATGAAGACTCTACTCAAGATGAGGTAATTACTCTTTATGAAGAACTTGAAAGTGCATTCCATGAATTACAAGATGAATTTAGAAAAGTTTGTGCCAAAAATAATGTGTAGAAGAAATCTGATGTATCTTTATCTATTAATGTAGAAGAATTAAAGAAAGAAAAAATTATTTTAAAAAATAATTTTGATACTATCTCTAATGAGAAAACCACTTTAAAAAACAATGTTGATAATTTGACAAAAACATTTGAAAATTTTGTAAAAGGTAGAGATAATCTCAACATGCTTCTTGGAAATCAAAGATGTGTTTTTGATAAAAACAGGTATTGCATATGACCCTATTAAGAAACAAAAGAATCTTAATACAATTTTTAAAAAGGCACCTCTCATGACACACCGTCATATTACTTATCATTATTATAGAAAGAAAGGCCATTATATATCCTATTGTCCATTGAAAAAGAATATGAACATGGGAATTAAAAAGATTTGGATTATTAAGGGATCTAACAAAACTAACCAAGAAAGACCTAAGAAACTATGGATACCAAAAACCAACACTTGATTGTCATCTTGTAGGTTTGCTTTAAGCCCAAAGCTAAAGAAGGGAAGTGGTACCTTGATAGTGGATGTTCCAGACACATGACCGGAGATAAATCATTCTTTACTAAACTATCATCGAAAGATGGAGGATTTGTTACTTTTGGAGACAACAAGAAAGGAAAAATCATCGATATTGGTAGCATCAGTATTTCTCCTAACCCTTCTATTGAAAATGTTTTACTTGTTGATGGACTTAAGCATAACCTACTTAGTATTAGTCAATTATGTGATAAAAGTAATCGAGCTATTTTTGATCAATCACATTGCACAATTGAAATCACAAATGATCATAAAGCTTTATTCGTTGGTAATCGCTATGATAATGTTTATGATTTTCATCTTAATGATCTCTATGCTAGTGATGTTAAATGTTTATATGTTAATAATGAAAATAGTTGGTTATAGCATAACAAACTTGGTCATGCTCATATGGATTTAATTGTTAAACTTTTGAGAAAGGATTTGGTCATTGGACATCCAAAAATTAAATTTGAAAAAGATCATCTTTGTAGTTCTTGTCAACAAGGAAAACAAACTAAAACATCATTTAAATCAACATCTCATATTTCCAGAACTAGACCTTTACAACTATTACATATGGATTTATTTGGTCTCTCAAGGACATCTAGTCTAGATAGTAAACATTATTGTCTTGTTATTGTTGATGATTATTCAAGATTTACATGGGTTATGTTTTTAGTACACAAAGATGAAACATTTTCTCTTTTCACAAAACTCTGTCATAGAATTTAAAATGAAAAAGGCTTTCTTATTACTAATATTCAAACCGACCATGGTAAAGAACTTGAAAATGAGAAATTTGAATTGTTTTGTGATAAGCATGGTATTGGAAATAATTTTTTAGCACCTAGAACCCCTCAACAAAATGGTGTAGTAGAAAGGAAGAATAGAACTTTAGAAGAGATGAGTAGAACAATACTTTGCGAAAATAATCTTCTTAAATATTTTTTGGCCGAAGCCGTTCACACCGCATGCTACATTTTAAATCATACATTAATTAGACATATTCTCAAAAAGACTCCTTATGAACTTTGGCATGATAGAAAGTCCAACATTAGTCATTTGCATGTTTTTTGTTGTAAATGTTTTGTGCATAATAATGGTAAGGATAACTTAGGTAAATTTGATTCAAAATCTAATGAAGCAATTTTTCTTGCCTATTCCTTAACTAGCAAAGCTTATCATGTTTTTAATAAAAGAACTCTTGTTGTAGAAGAATCTATACATGTAACATTTGATGAAACTAACATCTCTGCTCAAAAGCAAACTGTTAGTGATAATATAAATTTGGAATCAAATGTAGAAGATTCAAGTATCTACAAAGAAAAGAACCAACCATGTAAGTTGAACAAAGAGATTGAACAACTTATTCTCCCACCTCAAGAAGAAGGAGGAAACAATGATGATTTGCCAAAAGAATGGAAGTTTGTTCATAATCACCATAAGGATTTAATCCTAGGTGACCCTACAAAAAGTATTGAAACTCGCTCTTCACTTAGAAACATTTGTAGGAACTTCGCTTTTCTCTCACAGATTGAACCTAAAAACTTTCAAGAAGCTGAATTCAATGAACATTGGATGATAGCTATGCATGAAGAGCTTAACCAATTTGAGAGAAACAAAGTGTGGGAACTTGTGCCAAACCTAAAGATCATACCATTATCGTACCAAATGGATCTTTCGAAACAAGCTTGATGAATCTGGCACAATTATAAGAAACAAGGCTAGACTTGTTGCACAAGGATACAATCAAGAAGAAGGTATTGATTTCTATGAAACCTTTGCTCCGGTTGCTAGATTAGAAGCCATTCGTATGTTACTTGCATTTGCATGTTTTAAAGATTTCAAACTTTATCAAATGGATGTAAAAAGTGTCTTTCTTAATGGTTTTATAAATGAGAAAGTTTATGTTAAACAACCCCCAGGTTTTGAAGATCATGCTTTTCCAAATCATGTTTTTAAACTATCAAAAGCTTTATATGGTTTGAAACAAGCACCTCGTGCATCGTATGAACAATTAAATAAATTTTTGATTGAAAATAATTTTTCTAGAGGAACGATTACCACAACACTTTTTGTTAAAACTAAAAATGATGATTTATTTATTGTGCAAATATATGTGGATGACATTATATTTGGTGGTACTAATGAAACATTGTGTAAGGAATTTACTAAGTGTATGCAAGGTGAGTTTGAGATGAGCATGATGGGGAAGCTAAATTATTTCCTTGGGCTTCAAATCAAACAATGTAAGGAAGGAATTTTTATCAACCAAGCTAAGTACACAAAAGAACTACTCAAAAACTTTGGTATATATGACTCAAAAATAGCTGGAACACATATGAGTACATCCATTAAACTAGACAAGGATGGAAAAGGTAAGTCTATTGATCAAACAAAATATCGAGGTATGATCGGCTCACTTTTTTATTTTAACTGCAAGTAGACTCGATATTATGTTTAGTGTTTGTATGTGTGCTAGATATCAATCAAATCCTAAGGAATCACATCTCAGTGTAGTTAAAAGAATTTTTAGATATCTTGTTGGCACTCAAAATTTAGGACTGTTTTATCCTAGAGGTGTTGCATTTGATTTAATTAGTTACTTGGATGTCGACTTTGCCAGATGCAAACTTGATAGAAAAAACAAAAGTGGTACTTGTCACTTTTTTGGTAACTGATTAGTATCTTGGTTTAGCAAAAAGCAAAATTATGTTGCTTTATCAACGGCTGAAGTTGACTATATAGCTTCTGGAAGTTGTTGTGCCCAAATACTTTGGATGAAATAACAATTGGACGACTTTGATTTGCATTATGATCATATCCCTATTAAATGTGATAATACTAGTGCCATCAATTTAAGCAAAAAATCCGGTTCAACACTCACGAACAAAACATATTGAAATTCGACATCATTTTTTAAGCAATCATGTTCAAAAAGGGGATATTGTACTTGAATTTGTAAACACCGACAAGCAATTGGCGGATATTTTCACAAAACTCCTAATCGAGAATTGGCGGATATTTTCACAAAACCCCTAATCGAGGATCGCTTCAATTTTATTCGTGGCAAGCTTGGAATGTTGATTTCTAATTAAAAAGTTTTGTTATGACTGTAAAACTTGAATTTTTGTTAAAATGATATATGTGTATTGTTACATTGATATGGAAACATTTATATCAGTTGAATGCTCTCAAGTCTTTCCTACATTTATTCTCCTTAACAGTTTGCTATTCTCAACTGTGTAATTTTTTTTGGGTTCTGCATCTTGAGGTAAAATTAACTTTCCATACATTGTTTTTTTTGAACCCTCATGGTATTTTTTTTTTTTTTTTTTTTTTTTGCATTACCATTCCAGCAACACCAACGTCCCATTAAGTTTAATTTCTGCTAGTATTATTTTATTTTAATTTATTTTATTTTTTTATTTTGCTATTAGGCTTAATTTCTTTTATTTTTCTTTTATTTTTCTCATTATTATTTTTTGTTTGGGCACAATTTTCTTTTTTTTTTCTGCTTTTTAATTTCATTTTTCAGTACTTAAACATAAAAATAAAAACAAATCAAAATACAAATATTTACATTAAAAAAAACACCCTTCATTTTTTTTACGGTCATATGCCGATCAAAATAAACATATTTACATAAATAAATAAAAAAACCCTTCATTTTTTTTACAGCCATACGCCGATCTTACTTGCTCGCCTCTTCCATCGTTTTCTTCCTCTTTTTATCACCTTGGGAGGCCTTGAAGGCCTTGCCCCCGTGCTTTCGTCGAGAGCGACGACTCCCCGCTGACTATCAAAGGCCAAGAACGACGTTGCTCCAAATCGGGCCATGGAGGTGGTCTTCCGTTTAAGCTCTTTATTTTCGACCTTCAGTACGCAAATCTTTGCTCACGCATCCTTATATATGCGCTGAGCAACGAGAGTTGGGCGTTGACCTGGTGGAGCTCACTCGTCTTGTTCTATTGTCGGTGAGCCAATTTTGTGACTGTAGTCACCATCTCCATACAGGATGTCAGTGTGAAATGACTAGCTTCAATGTCTGATTGAGCTACCATTATTTGCTCAATCGACATCATAGGAAGGTTAGGAAGAGTAGGAGCCGGGGCACTCGGCCCAGCAACGCTTACGGGATCATTTAGGTCCAGAAAGAGACTAAGGAGACGGGACGAGGCCATGAAGTAGAAGAGAGAGATGTAATCGACAGGAGGGTCATTTTTGGCAACCTTTCTGCTCTGCTCAGTGTCTCTATTCTATCTCTCTCATGTAGAAGAAGAAAGAGATAGAAGCACATGAGAAAGAAGAAGGAGACGAGAGTGATTAAGAAAAAGACGGAGGAGAAGAAGACAAGAGGGAGAGAGAGCCAAGGCCGTTGATTGACTTGTCTCACTTTTGTCAGTCAGCTGATGCAAAAGCGAGGACGCGTGTCCGACGCGATTTTCAACGGAAAAGAGAGAGGCGCGCGAATCGTATATATATGTATATATATGTTTTGAATTGTATAGATGCCATTTATCATTATCATTTTCTTCCTCCTCCTCCAGATTCTGACCCATGATTTCCTTTTGATAATGTCATAGTGGGAGAAATTATTTGATGTTATGTATTATGGTATTATTTTGTTATGATGTTATGTATTATGGTATTATTTTTGTAGCACTTGTGTCCTTCAAAGTTTTTGGGAAAGTATTTGAATCCTTTATTTTATTTTGAAAATTTTTAGTGTTGTTGTATCTTAGTTTTGGAGGAGTACAAATCGATTTAAACTTGTTGGGATTGCTCATTCACGCTTGTTTACTTTGAAAAGTTGTTTGGGAGCTTGAAAATCTTGTTTGGGGGTGGTGTCAACACTTGCCTTTTGTTTTTGGCCTTAAGGGTCGACACCAGTCTGGAAGGGTCGACACCTTGCCTGTTGCACTCTTTTCTTTTTTGTTTGAAGGGTCGACCTCTATGCCCGAAGGGTTGACACCTGCGTATAATTTTCAGCTTTTTGGGTTGGATTGGGCCTTACTTTTTGAGGTTTTTGACTTGTCCTTTTTATTTGACTTTAGGGCAATTCTTTACTACTATAAATAGACCCAAACCACTTTCCTCTCATTACTTTTCCTCCTCTTTTTCTCTCAAACCGTGATTTTTCTCATCTCTCTCTAAAACTTGACTTTTCGCACCTAGATCTCTAGATCTACTCACCTAGAGTGATCTTTTCACCACGGCCCTTTGAGATTAAGTGTAAATGTTGTCTAGAGCTTCGTTTTGATCCAAGTAGAAGTTGGTTTTGACATCTTTAGAATTTCAACTTTGTTTTGCTCATCTTCTCTGCTAAGCTTGAAGTAGGGATTTTCTTTGAATTATATATATATTTTTGCAAGATCTAGATGATTTTCGAAATCATCCTTTGATTAGTTTTGAAAATTGATTGTTGATTCAAGAAGATAAGTGATTTTGAAAGTGGGTTTACTTTCTTTTTCCTTCTAAAAATAGAAATTTATGTTTTTGAACTGTGTTGATGAAAGAAAGATGTTTTTAGGGAGATCTTCTCAAATATTTGAAGTTGAATGGTTTTTGGTGAGAAAACCTAGAAATTGGAGATTTTTAAGAAAGATGTTGAAAATCTTTAGAATATGTTGTTATATTTATTTTGTGTGCCAAAATAAATGAAGTTTGAAAATTGGTTATTTATTACATATAAATGATGGTTTTCCATGAAATAAGAGAATTGTTAAAGTTTTGGAAATTGTTGTTTAAAAGTGTTGATTTAGTCTTGAAATAACTAAGTTGTTAGAAATGTTTGAAATGTGGGAATTATGTTATCCCTTGGATGAATTGAAATAAAAGTATTTATTTATCTTGTGAAATTGCATTGAAATGAGAAATGAGAATTTTGATCAAGATGAGAATATTGTGTGGGAGCATTGAAAGTGGAAGAAATATTGCATTGTATTATTAATCATTGCATTGGTATATCAATTCATTTGATAATGAAGAGCTTTGAAATTTGATTTGAAAACTTTGCATTTAGAAACGAATGTTGAGAAACAAGTTTTCATGAAATGGTTTTGGGGTAAATATGGTGGTAAGTCTTGAAAGGTGGTGTAGAGGATAGGTGTCGAGCCTTCCAGTTAATACTGGTAAAAATGACAGATTACAGGTGTTGAGCCTTCCAGTTAATACTGTTAAAAATGACAAATTGGTAGTACTTATATGTCTACTTGCAGACACAGACCTAGGGATTTACAGAGTTGTATTTACCGCCCCTTGAATAAAATTGATAAATGTTGAATAGTTGAAATTGCATGACATCATTGAGCATGATGGTTTCCAAAAGATGAAGACGTGTTTTATTTTCAAAAGGGCATGACATGGCATGTGCATTCATCTCTTGAGACTTATATAAAATGTATATACTTTGTTAATGATTTCCTACTGGGCTTTATGCTCACCCTACGGGATTTTTGTACAGGAAAAGATGTAGTGATTCCACCTAACTGAAGGCATGGAAGTGTGTGTGTTGGGAGTACAATGCTCTCATTTTGCGTGACTCTGTTTTGTTAGCCAATGGCTATATTTATGTGGGTTTGAATAACCGTTATGTGTAACCGAGCTTAAGCCTTGGAAACTTGTAAACCCTTTGGGATATTTATTTGTTTATTTACTTGTTGTTGGATTAACTGTATTATCGCATGAAGACTATTTACATCATGTAATGCAAGTATAAGGATTTATTATCAGTTTTACTTTAAAGGGCCATAATTATTGTATTACCATTTGGGCATGAAAAATTGGGGCGTTACAATTTTGTTATGATGTTATGTATTATGGTATTATTTTCAAATTATGATATTATTTGAAAACTAATCTGATGATTATGTATTTATAGTTTGATATCTTAGTCTCATATCATGTGACGACCGGCCTTCTTTTTTTTCCCTTTCTTCTTTTTTTCTTTGCTTCATTCTCTTTTTATTCTCGTTGAATTGAAATGTCCGGAAATGGTTTCCTAATTCTTATTTCTTTCGGTGTTGAATTTCGGACGTTCCAGAGGGTGTGCAGGTAAATCCAGGGTGCCCGGGAGCGGAGTTGAAGTTTTAGTCTACTGGGCCAGGGCCGCACGTGCAGGGCCTTAGGCCGCACGTGCGAAATTGGGCCGCTCGAGCGGTGAAGCTTGACACCCAGAATTTTGCATACTGTCTAGAACGCATGAGCGGAGAAAGTGGGCTGCACGAGCGGTCGGGGTGGGCCGGTCGAACGATGGGAAAGGCCGCACGAGCAACCAACTGGGCAGTCTGAAACTATGTTTTTTGTATCTTTTTGGTCCAAATATATCACCCATTATACACATCTCTCTCTCACTCTAAACCCTATTTTTTTCCTCCTTCTCTCTAGAAAACTTCCTCAAACATCACAACTCTTTGATTTTGCAAATTCTTGGGTCAAGATCTTCATCATCTCTCTCAAGATCTTGAAGATCCAAAGCTAGGGCTTCATTTGGGTGGGGGAAATCCAAGGCTCCCTCATCTTCTAACTCTAGGGTTTCATCTTGTTCTTCATCAAGCTTGAGGTAGGGTTCTCCTTTGAGTTATATATATGTTTATGTAGGTTTTTATTTGTTGATTTTGGTGAGTTCCTCCTCCTATTTCGAAAATGATTTTGGTAGTTCAAGAAATTGATGATTTGTAGATCAAACCCTACATTGTGTTCATTTAAAGACTTTTCTTGAAATTTTGAACAAGATGGGTTGAGATTGAAGTTGATGTAGAGATTTCATAAAAGTGATGGGCATTGTTAGGTTTTTGTGGAAAACCTCGAAATTTGGGGGTTTTGGGAATGTAGGGTAAATCAAGGGATTTTCTTGAGAATAATAAAAAGGGTGAGTGAGAAATTCTTACTTGTGTTGTTTCATGATGATTCTAGTTGCATGTAAGTTGGAAACCTCACTTGATTTTTCATTGGCAAGATGTATATATATATGTGTGTGATTACAAATTGTACAATGTTTGTTTCCATGATATATGAGTATTGTGGTGTAAGGAAATTTGTTTCCAAGCATTGTCATGACTTTGGGATATTTAGAATGTGAAAATATATGAATAGTAATTTCATTGATGTATAAAGATCCATGATAGCAAATCTTGGACTATATTATGAAATAACATCGAGAAGGGAGAATGAGGAATGTAATGGTTTGACAATGTTGTTGGAATAACTTGAAATTTGAGGAAAACCCTTGAGACATGAACAAATGGTTGCATTGCATTTTCATTCATTTGGTAATTTCTATCTTGGAATTGAAGTTGGAAATATTCACTTTGTGAAAAAGTTATACATATAGCTTTGAAATGAGAACTATGGAAATGTGGTATGGGGTAAATACGTGGTAAGTCCGGATAGGGGGTGTAGTCAATTTTGATAAGTTAGCTTGAGTGTCCTTGGTGAAAGACCAGAAAACCACGTGGATAGGTGTCAAGCCTTCCGGTTAATACCGGTAAAAATGACAGTTTGGTAGTACTTGTAGGGTCTACTTGCAGACACCAGCCTAGGAATTACCAGTGTCGTATTTACCGTCCCTGATGTATAAAAATTGTGGAAGTTAAAATTGATGAGATTGCAAAATGTTATTGAAAACATGGCGATTTTTCACGAAAAACAAGGCATGTGATTATTTTGAGATGGCATTGCGTTGCATTTACATTTGCATTCAATATTGGATACCTCATATAAATGTATATACTTTGTTAAGGATTCTCTACTGGGCATTGTGCTCACCCCTATGGGTTTTGGTGCAGGTAAAGATATGGTGATCCCGCCGAATTGAGGGCATGGAAATATTTTGAGAAGAGTAGTATGCTCTTTATTTTTGTTGTGAATTTCTGTAAAGCTAAGGGCTATTTTTGGTATGGGTCCGAAAGACTACTTTGGTGTAACCACGCTTAGGCCTTGGAAATTGTAGCCCATAAGGGCATTTTATTTATTGTAGAACTTTATGCTTCACATGCTATAATCTTACCTATGAATGTATAATTTGCATGTGGAATCTTTTGTATGAATCATGGAGATTAAGGATAAAAGAATTGGAGAATGGTTATGTTTAATTAGTAAATGTGACTTGTTGTAGCATATCGTTGGGTAAATTTTTGGGGCGTGACATATCATGTTTCTAATTAAAGCTTATTTATTACACATGTGCTAACCTATGTGTTTAGAAATGAATTCAGGGAGCATGATTTGAGGGGGAGCTTTTCTTACTCCTAAATCAAATCAAAACATCATTGTGTGCCATTATCAAAAAGGGGGAGATTGTTAGACTTATTTACTTTGATGATTTATTTAATTATATTTTTAATTTATTTGGAAGAGAAAAATAAAATCAAAATTTATTTTGATGATTTATTTGAAAGAGAAAAATAGAATCAAAATTTATTTTGATGATTTATTTGAAAAAGAAAAATAGAATCCAAAATTTATTTTGATGATTTATTTAATTATGTTTTAATTTATTTGAAAGAGAAAAATAGAATCAAAATTTATTTTGTCCCATTATTTCTCACCTAAACTTTTATCCTAAATATTGTTTGAATGTATTTAATATTTGCTTAAATCAGGAGTTCATTTCAACCAAAAAATAATGCCCAAACTAGAGATACAAACAGCCCAAAACAGAGGTTCAAACAGCCCAGCACAGAAACAGGTCAAAAGGTTCAAGTGGAAGATATTCAAATTAGTAATGATAGAGTGGAAGATATTCAAATTAGTAATGATGGAGTACAACAGCTATAAACGGCGATAAATTTCATTATATATACCAAAGCCTCTAATGTAAACAAGTTACAAAAAAAAATCAAAAATATTCTTTGATCTATAATCACTCACATATATTTTCTGAAAAATTCTCTAAGAAGTGTTCTTCAATTTTTGTTTACATCCTCTTTTAGAAATTATACACTGAGACGTATAGTTTTAAGCCTATCTTTCCTGTGTGAGGTTTACAAAAAAACCAAAGCTTCATTTTTATATCTATCTTTGAGAGATAATTCTTGTAGCTGTTCTGTGAAAGCAAAAACACCTTCTTTTCAACCTTGTAAGAGTGTAATGCACTCAGTGTTCTTGACTTAGAAAGTCTGTGTAAAATCCATGGAGGATTGCCCCATCTGTGAAAAGGTTGCTAGCACCCTGTGAAGCTAGAGAATAGTGGAAAATCTCAAGTGAAACTTGAGGAGTGGACGTAGGCCGAATTAAAGCCGAACCACTATAAATTTGTTTGCCTCTCTCTCCCTTATCTCTTTATTTTATTTAAATTTCCATAGCTATATTTCATATATTTTATTGTGCTAAAATCATTAATTGACAGAGTTGTTAGAACACTTGTTTTAATTACTTTTATTTCAATAACTATATTTATCTATGGTGCTAGTCATAATTTTTATTAGGGTATTATTATTTTTATTTGTAAAAACCTAATTCACCCCTCTCTTACGTTGTCTTTTGGGTAACAGTTAGTATTGTGGAGTGTGGTTGGTTGGAATGTGAGTGTGGTTTGACTTCCCTCGGTGTTGGTAGAGCCTGCTGGGACATTTAAGCTTGAGGTTTCTCTTTATAGATGATGTGTGCACTACAAGAAATTTCACTTTTGGCGACTAAAATTTTAGTCACCAAAAGCCTTATTTTAGTCGCCAATCACTTTTGTTGACTAATATATTTGGTTGCCCGTTTGGTCGCCAATAGTTTGTCAAGGAAGACAATCGGCGACTAAAATTTTTTTGGTAGCCAAAAGTGACATATTTTAGTCGCCATATATTTTTTAAAAATAATTAATATATATATATATATATTGTTACTTTTAGCAACTAAATTATTTAGTAGCCAATTGAGCATGTATGTTTGGCGACTAATTATTTGGTAGCCAAAAGTTTTACTCGTTGAGAATTGGCGACTAAAAATTTAGTAGCCAAAAGTTTTACTTTTTTACAATTGGCGACTAAAGTTTTAGTAGCCAAAAGTCAATCTGTGATATTTGTTTAGTCGCCAAAAAGTCTCATTTAATTTTTATAATTTGTTCTGTAATATTTTTTGCGCCACCTGTAACCTGTGTGTATACAAATTATTCATCCATTCAATCATTCATTTAATTCTCAACCATTCAATAAAAATATTTCTCCACAACCTGTAGCATTCAATTTCCAACCATATACAAAACTTAACTATTAACCGTACATATCAAAGAAAATAAGAATCCATAAACATAATATAATCCAACAAATACATATACTATCCAAACTAACAATTAAAATCCAAATTAAATAAAATCTTAATACAAAAACATATTAGGTGTACATGTTTCGGATCTCCAATCTCAGGGTCTCCATCCTCCTTATCACGTGCGCTTGATGCAGCTTCGAATATGGTAGAAGAGGGTTGTGGGCCGATCCCAAATCTAGAATAAGATAAACATCTCATTATGTTATTGTAAAAATAAAAAATAGAAATTTAAAAACCAGAATAAGATAAACAATTGTATTAACTATTATTACATACAATTGATCTATTGTTAAATTCTTGCATGTAAGTCACCGCATCGGGGATCAATCTAGTCATTCGTCTTCTTCGACTTGTGACACTTCTTATAGAATTTGCAAAAATCAGGCAACTCTTCATTGTTCTCATCTACCTGTTAATTTCTCATCTAACAAACTTGTTTTAAGCAAAGAATCCAAATGTGGAAAAAGATTAAGAAGGAATCCAGTGACACAAAGATGAACATAAACTTCGAATAAAAAACGTGAACCACCACCCAGAGTAACAAATGGACAGCAAGATGAGCAAAAGAATGCTAATTAATTGAGTTCTGAAAATTTGGAAAGAAGATGCTTAAATAGTTACTACAAATGAAAAAAGCTAAGCAACAAATGCATATAATAGGCTACCCCAAAAAAATGACCAATCTTTCAAAAAGTTCATTTTTAGTTCCCTTTGAAAGCACATCAAGTCCAATTTTTCCATTACCATAAAGGGGATATTGTAACGGTGAGCTCACATCAGGAGAAAAAACATCCATTACTCTGTTATTCTCATACTAGTACTTGATGTAGAAGCACATGCCTAGGATTTTAGGATTGATTTTTCTATAAAAACCAAGTGCTGCAATGGTTTAACATAAGGGAGCTTGTTGATTAATAAAATTTAGAATTATTTTAAACTTTCTCCAACTCTTCAAGTATTATTATGTGTAAATCAACTATATATGGCAACTTTAATCATGGTATTTGTATTGAATCAATAGTTTCAAGAGCAACTATATGTGGAAAATGCATATATAAATCTAGAAATAGAAACCTGTCTAAATTTTCAGACAAAAGAACGCAGCTCTAACACTCCAAATAGGATGTGAATATAACAAAATTTCGCTAAACACATCAGTATCAACAAACCCATTAACCCACATCAAAAAAGTCATTAAATTTCTTTTTCTTCTCCTACAATTTCTGAGTGACCAAACTAAAACAAACATAGAATTTCTTCTGATGCCATTACATTAGCCAAAAACATTTTCTTGAGTTTGAATCAATTTTTTCATTTTCTGGATTTGATATATTGAAATAACAAAATATGTCCAGTACAACTCTACACTGTCTCATTTCTCAACAAGTACTGTATCCTTCTAGGAACTATTGATAATTTGTTCATAAAAAAAAGAAATAACAATTACATGTGCCATGATCAAGTGAAAACAAGTGTCTATGTGCCTATCAGCTTCAAATACCAAAATTAATACAAACCAAATGTGAGTCACATTGCCCCATTTGGTAGCAGGTAAACAGAAGGAAAATACTAGAAGAAAATAAAACGAATCAGAGAAACATATAGAGATAAACAATGTGAGTTACTGAATCAGAACAAACAACAAGTAAAGTTACACAGCGTAACAGGGAACATTTCAAGAGTCATTTTTGCATTGTTGTAAGTAAATAATAAAAAGTTTAGATTTGTCTCTAAAAGATTATTTTTAGGGACCAAATCTAATTAGTCCCTAAATATTAGTCTCTAAAAGACTAATTTTTTGTAGTGGCATAAAATGGGCAAAACAGTTTGTCAAGATTTGGCACTGAAGAACACTGTGGAACACTTGAATCATAACATAATAACTAAGCACTCAGGTAATCTTCTCCACGTAGTTGGGATTTCTGCTTTTGTCTATTTATGAAAATGAAAATGAATTTTAATAAACAAAACCAATGTTATTGCACATCAAAATTAGAAATAGAGTCCACTCATTAGAAGCATACCTCATATCCTATCCAAGCAACTGAAGCAATCATTATTCTTGCTAATGCATTTGAGAACTTTCTATAAATATCCAACTTGACAGAATTCCTCTTTGCCTAGATAGAGAGAAAAATATCATTATACAAACTCTATGAGAATGAAAATAGTAAAGTTGCTCTAATGGAAAAATAATTTAATGTTACAACTAATCAGTTTCCCAAATTCTACCTATCTCCATGAAAATGTTACTAAAGAAGCCCTCTTGATGATGTTAATAAAGCTTTATTTTGTCTCCTGATTCCTTTTGCAAATATAGTGTGATGGTTAACATCTATATTTAGCAGGCCACTATTTCAACTAGAAAAGTTTGAAATTTTAAAAATTTTACACTTAATAATGGGAAACTTAAAGGCATTGGATGAAGATAAATTGAAGATTAGGGATTTATTCTAGTATTATTTTGTGATTTGTGATTAGCAAGTTTTATTTATTAAATTAGAATTTATTGGGGTTTCCAAAGATGCCTATGAATAGGCCTTTATGTAATGAACTTATCATACTTGTCCTGGATTTTGAAGAATTGGATTATCCTTATTTTGACATTTAAAATGAAATTTGCTAAAATAATATGATACAAGCAATTCAATTGTCATCACTATGAACAAAAATAGTAATGAAATTTGTATATTTAAATATATGTAAGAGAGTGGGTAGAGAACTAAATTCATATAAGAGACTTGAAAAACCTTTGGAGTTTCTGAAAGGTCTTTTTTTTTTAGGGCCTTGAGAAATTTCACATTCTCTTTTTTTTAAATTTCTCTTCTTTGGAGGCCACCTTCCACTTTTGTTAAGATTCACCCCTCAACATCTACTTTAGTGGGCATCACATGTATACAAATAGTATTTTCAATCTAGGGTTTTGGTACAATAGATTTAATTTGGACCAATGCTAAGAAGTCCAAATGTAGTAATACATCTATATTAAATTAGATATTGCAATGTTTTTTCTTGTTTATCATTTTTCATTAACTCTATTATTTATTTATTTATTATGCCTATAGTGTACATCATTCTTTTGTCAATTAAGTGTACAAACATAAAAATCAATCACATTGAAAAATCTAGTTCTCCACAATCTAGATCATGTAACACATGTATCCATTCCATTATCAAACATCTAAAAATTTAACTGTCAACCTCAAATTGAACTATCATGTAATACAAGGGAATAACCTTCATATAAGCCACAATATCAACTTTCTATTGATGTTAATAAACATAGTTCATACGCATAGAAGATTGTTTTTTTGCTGTTTACAACCATTTTGTAAATTGAAGATCATTTGTTTTTCTGATGTAAATAAACTAATCATGTCCCCTGATATTAATATGTTGGGCCTCACAATCTAAACTGTAGAAGGAATTAATTAGTTTTATTACATCGCCTAAGTGACGCCTTAATCTTGGGAGTTTTAAATAATAATAAAAAACTAGCTTGAGGATACAGGTTCCAATGTGACAAGATTCAGATAAAAGTTACAGATAATTAAGAAGCATATGAAGGTTAAGGGAAGTCTAATGCGGGCTTATCTCGGAGGTCCATCTGTAGATGAAAGCAGAATAATAGACAATTAGGCCATGAACTAGAAAAACAAATGCTATGGCCAATAGAATTCTAAGCACTGATGAAGTATACTCTATTGTGAACATAAACTTAAACATGGGACATGATCTCTAGAAGTTAGGCTTGTGGCTTAGAATTTGAGAAGCCTAAGAGACATAGTTTGAAGGCAAGAAATAAAAAAAGAAAAAACAAATCCTTTGTTATAAGAATCCAAATCCAAAACAACAACAAACTATTTTGACATTATAAGAATCCAAAGCAACAATCCATCTATAAGAATTCAAAACAACAACCCATCTTGAAGGTCTGATTTGGTCATTTACGAAGGGATTAAAGAGACCGATTCAGCGAGGTTTAGGGCAGAAATCGAGACTGCCATGGTGCTCTCCTTCATCTTCTCTATCTGTTCATAGATTCAAACGCTTACACCCAAAAAAATTTCAGACACAGAGAGAGAGAGAGAGAGGGAAGGGGAAGGAGAAGAAGAAGAGAAAGAGAAAGAAGAAATACCAACTGTCTGCAGTGTGCAATGTAGTACTGTTACTGGTTAGAGATGGGTGCTCGGTGCGATGGTGGTTGGTCAGAGATGGGTGCTCCTTGCGACGGTGGCAGGCAACTCTCTATGAAATGAGAGAAAGAGAGATGAGAAATGATAAGAGAGAAGAGTGAAAGCGTGAGATATTTTATATAGATGGTTTATCGGTGACTAAAAATTTTTAGTCGCTAAAAGTATTTTATAAATCCCTCCAAAATATTTGAAATGTCTCCCTTCAAAAATTTTAGTACTTTAACGACTAAAATTCTTTTTTGTCGCTGAAAATAAACTTTTGGCCACCAAAAAGTAAAAAATAATATTTTATTTTCTATTCGGTGACTAAATGGTTTTAATAGCCAATACTCAATATACGGAGAATAAAATTATTTTTTGCCGTTGAAAATAAACTTTTGGTCGCCAAATTTTTTATTTTCCATTTGGCGACTAAATGGTTTCAGTAGCCAAAACTCCATATATAGTGACTAAAATTTTTTTTGTCTCCAATTCTGGCATTTTTAGCTACTAAATTTTTTTTTAGTCGCCAAAAACTAGTATACCCTGTCTAAAAAAAAATAGTAGCTAAATATTGTACTTTTGCCGACTAAAAAATTTTTTGGCCGCCAGTCACCAATTTTGGTCGCCGAAGGTGCATTTTGTTGTAGTGGTGGTTGGAACAAGTGAAGTCATTTTCTGTATAAGTTGGATGAAGTAGTTAGTTGAATACCTAGCATGATTTATAGTTGCTTTAGGTAATTAGTTTTGGTTATCTTATTTTGTGACTGGAGGATAAACAGTTGTAATTACTATGTTGTCTCTTTCTTTTGTAATCAGTACGGTGTGGACCATTGAAATATTATGACTATGTTCATGAATGTATGGTGGGCTGTTTATTTTATGAGTTGTTATGGAATTGAAAAATCTTCATATGGATGTGTAAAAACTATTGCGTTTTGACTTGGGAATGTGAGGACCGGAAAGCCTTATTTTGATTAGGGTTTGTATGCTATGTTAAATAATTTGTGTTTGGTTGAAATTCATTTAGAATGGATGGATGGTAGAGTTGGTTGTGGAAGATAAACACTTTGAGGGTCATTGTGACTTGTTGGGTTATTGTGAGGATAGAGTTTTACCAGTCAATATATTCAGTTTGGTTGATGTTGGTTACTGGTTTATGTTAGAGGTATAATGATTTTGGTTTAGACCCGACCTATTTGATGCTTTGGAATTCGGATTTTCTTGTCTTTAATGGTTGTTCATATCTGTGTTTAACTTATTCCTTATTGATTTGAGTTGTTTGAGTATTGTGGCTGCATTTGGAACAGGTCGGGGGTTTGTTTTTCAAGAGAAATTTTGTCCAGGTTTTGGCTTCAACGCTTGAGTGGTACTTTCTACGCTCGAGCAGTCTTTGAGAACTCTCAGTACTTTGGTAGGTCTGCAGAGACACTAGGAGGATGTATTCTTAGCTCGAGCGGTGTCTCCTATGCTCGAGCGGTCAACTTCTGTTTGTAATTTCTGAAAGTGTGGTGTTTTGGTCGCTCGAGTGGTTTGTGTGTATTTGGAACCCATTATGGGGGCGATTGATGTTGGAGTATTGTGGTTTACTGCTAAGTGAAAACAATAGTTGGGCGAATAAAATGGAGTCTTATGGGTCGATGAAGGGTAAAGAGTTGTTGTTTATAACAAGAAGTGGGTTAGACGGATCGATGTCCTTATAACATCTTTAAGAATTCCTCATCAGGCCTTTGGGAGTTGGCAGTATTGGTGTTTGAGTTAGTAAGAGTGGTTGGCATGAAATTGACTTGAGTTTATCTTATGGGGCAATTATTTCTAGCCTACTGAGAGTGGTTAGTTTGGTTTTATGGAAATTGCTTTAATTATAGATTCTTTTGTCTGGGATTGGCGATATGTAAGAGTATGTTGTTAAGAGATGTGTAAAAAGGGCTTGGTCATGGAACTATCCTAGGAGGTTGCCTTGGTGTTGTAATATTATGCTTATTGTATTGTTACATGGTTTAATGTGTGCTAAGTTAAATTACTTTCGTCATAAGTGGAGGTTGTTTATGAACCTCATGTAAGATCTCTAGTGTTGAGGTGATTTTCTGTTGTGGTTTTAGTTTGAGGATGGAACTTCTAGTGGTATGGTAAGGTTCTATGGAGCGGGTAGTGAGTTGTGTAAGTTTGTTATTTACTTCATTGGTCTTAGGTGAGTGTGTATTATGATCTTTGGAAGTTCAACTCAAACTCAAGTGTAGTGCGAGGAAGTGTTGCCATGTAGGCATAAGTGCAGGGGATAATATGGATTAACTTGAGAAATCCGATGTGATTCAATGTGAATATAAGATTTTGTGAGGAGCTCCATTTCGGAGTTGATTTGGTTAGGTAATATGTGTTGGTGTGGTGTTGAGATAAGTGGAGTTAAATTGTATGTTGGCGTTTGAAGGTTAGTGTGGGATGGTGGTGTTGAATAATAGATTGGTTGGCATTTGGATTGGTTGACATATAGTCACCTCAAGAATAGGATGGAATTATTGTGTAATTGATCAATATCTTAGTGTGGTATGTAAATTCCATATGGACAATTGGGAAGTTATTTTGAGTTTGAGGTAACCGATTTGGGGTTACTGTTTTACTGTGCTTTTGCACCATTATGTGATTGTGAGCGTAAAATTTATGTTTCTTGTGTTATTGCGTTGCTAGCATTTTGGAAATTTCTCTAGATTCTCATTGTGGAAATTTGGTTTTGGTATTGTGGCATCACCGTGGATGTGATGGGTTTTGTTGGGTGACCTTGTTGTGGTTCATTAGAGGAATGCCAATGAATGATTTTGAGGGAAAAAAAAAATTTATTTTCTCTTGGTGTTGTGGCTTTGGGTGCTTTTCTTGAACTGAAATAGTTTTGAATTAAAATGTAAGTTTTCAGTTTAATAAAACGCTGAATCCAAAAAATCAAAAACAAAATGAAAATGGTTTTGTGTTATAAATATCATCTATGGTTTTAAAAATAAAAATAAAATAATTAAAAAAAACAGTTTGGAAATCTCTAAGTTTTATTGTGGACAGTGGAAAAATATTTAGATTGTGACAGTGTGGATTTGAACACCTTTTGGGAAAGCAAAGTGTTTTGAGACAAATGGGAAAAGTAAGGAATGTTCTTTAACTTGGATGTGGTATTTTGTATTGTGTGGTGCATTGTGATCTAGCCTGAGTTGCTAGTTATGTGCTATATGTTTACTTTATAGGGGTTTAGAATTTGTCCGAGGCTTGTTAGGCCGTATTCGTTATTCTTTAGCCATATTTTACCTTGTGTTCTCGTTCCGAGAGTTGGTCTAGAGTCTAGTGTGCGAGGAGTCCTCTTATTCTCTGTGTCTGAGAGTTTGAGCACTCGATGATGATTTCGGCATTATAGGTGATTCAGGCGTGGTTGACATCTTTGAGTTCGAGTGGTTACTGTTGTTGTTGTGGTGGTTATTGTTTCTTGTCTCATGGACCACTACGAGTCATGTGGATCGAAGAGGCATCCATGTTTGTTCCTTGGTGTTTTGTTGTTCGAGCATCTCTGGCGCCCTGAGGTGTTGAACCTAGAATATAGGAACTTATCCCACGATGGATCTAAACATGGATTGGTGCTGTATTCCTTGTTATCGTTGTGTGGTTTTTGGTTTTGGCATTACTTTAATTTCGGGGACGAAATTTCCTAAGGTGGGAAGGTTGTACCACTCTGTACTTCCTGTTATAATGGAATTATATTTGACTCTTTTTTTATCTTGATTGGGAACCTTCTTAGTTGATGTTTGAGCCTTGGTTGAGGTGTTATCATGGTGGTTAGATGAGATTGAATCAAAAACTCCAAATTTGAATAGTTGTTATTGAGTAATCTTCACTCTTTTATCATTTTCTCTTTCCACACTTTGAAGCTTGATGTAAGGCTAGAACCATTTGAAAGTTTACTTCTGGGGCTTCAATTTGGACACAAGAACAACCCTAAACGGAGTCCGGATGAGAGAGTTATGCCTATTTGAAATTAGCGAATCTGTGCTATGAGCATAGTGTGCTCGAGCACAACTTTTAACGCTCAAGTGTACTGCATAGGATCAAGTCTTTAAAAGTCACTTTTTTGGGTCAAATCTATTCATTTTTCATTTCCCTGTCTCTCTCCTTCCACCATTTTTTATTTCTCAAGCTTTTTAGGCTTGATTTTATCTATTTCTATATATCTTTGACCCTTAATTCCATATACCAAAACGTAGAGCTCAACGAGGGCTTCGATTTAATCTCAACGAATCGTTATTTCATCATCGGTGATTTTTCCAACTTGTTTCCTTCTTGCTTCAAAAGGTATGATCTATTTCTTAAACTCAATATGAGTTCAATAATGTATTTGTGGTGTATTTTAAATATATAGATTCTATTGTTCTTGGATTGATTTTTGAAAATTTGTTTTGTAAGTAAAGGTTTGTGCCAAATGGGATTGTTGAGATATGGTTTAGCTACAAAAGTTTATTTTCCACTTACAAAAATGCATATGAGTTTTTTTAAAAGTAAAAAGCCCTAATTTGAAGAAACCCTAAAATGTTGATCTTTTGGGAAAATTGTTGGATTATTAAATCAAAATGTAAACGAAGGGTTTTCAAATGTTTTCATAAAAAAGGTTGTGGTTATGAAATTGAAGTTGACATATATTGAAATAAGCTATTTCTTACATTGAAATGGATTTTTAAAGAGGAAAGGGGTTATGCTAAAAAATGTAAATGTTGAGATTGTAAAGAGGAAATAGAATAAATGTTGAGAAATGTAAAATTGAAATGATGATTAATGATGATGGTGGAGTTTGATATATATTATTACTCCCATTTAAGATTTTGGAAAAGTGTATCTTTAATAAAATTTATTTATCTATTTAGAGATATTTGTTTTAAGCTATCGGTGGAGGATAGCTATGATTGTTGTAGAAATTGCATGTGGACTAGGCAAACTGGCCTGTTTATAAATTATGCATATCATGGAGCATGTACCGGATTTTGGAAATTGAAACTGTATGTTTTGGAAAGAGATTTTGGAAATTATTGTGTTATGTTTTAAAAGTATTTGTTTCATTTTGAAAATCATATTTTGGATCACATGTATTGTGCTACTTGGAAAGGGTAAATAAAATGGTAAATCTAAGAAATGGTTGTTGTTACATCAAACAAGTTGGCCTGTGTGTCCAAGGTGAAAATCCTGAAAATCGCACATATACATGGGTGTAGATCCTGCGGACGAAATTTTCGTAAAATGAAAACGGTAGCGCTTGTATAGCCAACGTTTATATGGGCCCCGTTTGACGGTTTCCCACGGACGAAATTTCCGTGAAAGGTTGTATTGGTTTTGAAGATTTACCCATTTTATTTATTATAATTTTGGTTTTGGAAAGAAATGATTTTAAAACAGTTTTAGCAATATATTTGTTGTTAGTTAACGATATATTCGCATTGGAATTGGCAATGAAATGTCTAGTTGGTATTGAGATACCTGGATTGACTTGTGGAAATGGATTTTATATCAAACTAATGTATTGAATTCGAAAAACATTTTGAATAAACGAAAGGTTTTGAAAACTGGGAAGATAGGGTTTTTATTGAGAAAACAAGTGGATTTAAGAATGTATTGAGCATATTATATATGTTTGTATTGCATTCATGATCACTTACACTAGTGGAGTATATTTAGTTTTTGAAATATTTCCTACTAAACTTTTTGCTCACCCTACGTGGCTGAAAATATTTTTTAGGTATGCTTATGCGGATGTAGACTGAGATGTTGAAGTTATGTTTGGAACCGTGTAAGGTGGTTTCTTTATTTATCGGCCAAGGGCCATTTATATTTTGTTGGTCGTGTGCCATTCTTGTAAGGGTTACACCTTTTGTATATGATGTAAACCTTTGGGCATCTTAATTTGATTATAACATTTTTGTATGTTTTAGTTACAGAGCATCCATTCAACTTAGATGTTGTATCTAAGAATGTATAAAATTAGAATAATACATGTACTGTGTGCCTATATTATATACATCTGCATGAGTGTTGTTAGTTATTGTCTATCGTTGAGTGGTTTACTCATGTGAGCTGGGCCTCATAAATCCGGGGCGTGACATTAGACATCACAAAATAATATTGTGGATCTTTTCCATTACTAAAAATGGGAGAGAAACCTTAGACTAATTTTCTCAATAGAAAATGGAGGAAACTAGAAAACATGAAGACAATTAAAGAGGGTTGAAAAGATGAAAGTCAGTTGAAGAAGGTAGCCATGTAAGAAAGATAGTTTTAAAATTATGAGAATTTAAGAATGAATATCTAGAGGCTTTTGACAAAATAACTACATTTGGTTATATATATAATAACTAGTGGTCACCCGTGCGATGCACGGGATTTTAGAAAGTCAATAATCACTAAAAAAAATTGCTATTTGATTGTATTTCTTAATATTTTTATTTAGTTTGTGTATATAAATCTTACTTCACCTCATTAAAAATATTTAATATTTTACATTACTGAAATTTAAAAAAAAATTATCATACCCTAAAAGTAAATCATCACATAAATAATGGCTAATTTATCTAAGAAATACTTCACACAATCAAAAGTAGAGTAACAAAGGCATATTATAATTAATCAAAATAACTAATATTAAATAAAAGTAACAATAATTTTGTTTAATCAATAGTAGATATTACATATCATCCCACATAGTATAATGAATGAAAATAAAATTAATTTTGATTCCCATTATATTCAATTAGTGATTAAATTTTTTTTACATGCCATTTGTTTTTTTGGTTATATTGATTCATTAAACATAAATAGTTTTGAAATGATTATAAAACAAACAAAAAAGAAAAAAGAAAAAAAGGGTTGGAAATGCATTAAAGTTTAATTGACAAACATAAAGAATATAAATATTTAAATTATTCAAAAAAAAAATTAACATTTTTAATATGAGATCTCTTCCATTTGCTCAAACTCTGAATCTGAATAAAAAAAAATTAAAAAAGAAAAAGAAATTTGTGGTTTAATTCTCAGATGAAACGAGTTCCTGAAAACAAATTTAATCATGAGTTATTTCAATAGGATAATCAACAACAAAAAAATCAACTGATGAATATATTTAAAGTATAAACTCATATCCAAGAAATTTTGATGTGCTCTTCATTTTCAATCTAATGTCTGCACTAAAAAAAAATTAAACACAAATAGTCAATAAGTGAGAGAGTTACAAATTAATAATAGCAGCGCTTTAAAAAAAAAAAAGAATAAAATCTCAATTAAACGACACATTACCAGCAAAAATAAAGAAGTAAAGAAAAATAAAGTTTGTAACAAAAACATTTTAAAATAAAATAATAATATCCATTTACATTATTCATTTTCTCACAAATGCAAAAAAACTCATGCAAATACATATTTCAAATGTAAAGCAAATATTTAAGATTTTTAAATACCGAAAAGGGATTTGAAATGACTCAATGTTAATTATTTTTCTCCCAATCTTCTGTTCATGGTTCCTTTTGAACTTATTTTTATAGTGAAAATATTATACTTAGACAAAAAAAATATATATGAAATTATATCATATTTAAAATTTATAAAGATAATTAATTGATGATTTTGAAAGATAAAATATTAAATTCAACTTGAAAATAAACTTTAAAAAGATTAAACAAACTAACAAAAGATAAATATAGATCATTAAAAAAATTATCATCTTTTTGGGATATTTATATCACTATCTTAATCTTTTTTATTTAAATATTTTGTTATTTTTTATTTGAATTTTCATTTTGCAGTTCAAATCTAAATAGTTATATTTTTATTTTTCTATATTTATCATCTCTATTTTTTTTTATTCATATATAAATATTTATCTTTTTATTTTAAAAATTATCTGACTCGTAATCTTTTTTATTTAAATATTAATCTTTTATAGGGATAATTAATTGATGATTTTCAAAGGTAAAATAATAAATTCAACTTAAAGATAAAATTTAAAAAGATGGGCTGAAATATATGGGAATTCTATAACAAACTCATAGAAGGTAAATATAAATAGTTAAAAAAATTATCATATTTTTGAGATTTATATCTCAATCTTAATATTTTTTATCTTTTATTTGAATTTTTATTTATGGAATTTTATTTTAAAATTTATATGGATAATTAATTAATAATTTTAAAAGATAAAATATTAAATTCAACTTAAAGATAAACTTTAAAAAGATTAAGCAGAAATATATGGAAATTTTACAACGAATTCACACAAGGTAAATATAGATCGTTAAAAATTTTATCATGCTTTTGGAATTTATATCTCAATCTTAACCTTTTTTATTTAAATTTTTTTTATCTTTTATTTGAATTTTTATTTTTTAGTTCTAATCTAAATAGTAATATAGTATTTTGTATATATTTTTATCTCTATTTTTTTGTTGTTCATATATAAATAATTATCTTTTTATTTTAAAAATTATTTGACTCGTAATATTTTTTTATTTAAATATTTTTTAATTGTTCATGTATAAATAGTTAACTTTTATTTTTAAAATTAATCGACTCGTAATATTTTTATTTAGTTATTTTTTAATCTTTTATTTGACTCCATATTATTTTGTGGTTGAAATTTGAATAGTTATATTTATATTTTATTTTTTTATATTTTTATCTCTACCTCTTTGTTGTTCATATCAAAATATTTGTTGTTCATATCTAAATAGTTATAATTTTATTTAAATATATATAATTCTTTTGGCTTTTGAGATTTAGATAATTGACAAATGATTAAAAATTAGGAAAAGTGGGGGAAACTTGAAAGGTGACACACAGGAGAGAGAATCCATAAGAGTTTAATATTAAGAATTTGGAGAATTCTCATACTCCACTACATATGCTCATATCTATAGTATAGATAGATATGGATATAGATATCATTGTTTGTATAGATATCTATGATTAATTTTCTTATGGGTTGGGCTTCCTTCCAGTTCGTGATCGGACTGGAGGTACTGTTGGGCCCGTGAGGGTCCACCACGAGTCCCGTTTCAATAATTTGAAATGTTAATGTGTAGAACTCGTCGAGTACTATATGCTTATAAAAAATCACGTTGATTGGATATCGATAGCTACGTGATCAAATCAGTTTCGTATAAAAAAAATAGACGGTGAAAAAATAAACGGTTGACAGAAAACTGATTTGATCACATAGCCATCGATATCCAATCAACGTGATTTTTTACAACCATATAGTACTCGATGAGTTCTACATATTGAACGATTCGGATTATCGAAACGGGACCCGTGATAAGTCCCCACAAGTCCAATAGCACCCTCCAAACCGATCACGGACTAGAGGGAAGCCACTACCTTTTCTTATTTAGACGAAATTATTAAGAAACTAATAAAACCACATAGTATATAAAATTGTGAGAAAGATCGAGTTGTTTCCAATAGCAATCATAAATGAATTATGGACCATTTGGGAAACCACTAAAAGAACTAATTTTTTGGCAATCAAAAAACTTGTTGGTCATTAAATCTTTTTATTAATAATCAAATGTTACATAAACTTTCTGCAATCATAAAAAAATATTTTTCCTAGTAACTTTTCAAACACACTAAGATTTTTAACTTATAAAAAATCAATTATGTAGGGACATAATTTTGAGTTATCCACGTGGCCTAGGTGGTTAGCCACTGTGTCATATGGGTGATTCTAATTGGTCGAGGTGTGCTCAAATCACATATGAATTTGAAATGTTTAAATGATGAACTAGAGTTCTAAATGATAACAGACTATCTATTTAGGTAAGGTTGGACTCTTGAGAGGGTTGATCTTATTCCAAATAGGAGGAGTCTTGGATAATTGATATTCTTGTAAATGATAGAGTCCCATGAAATAAAACTTCTAGGGGAAGTTGGGCACTGATCATTATATAAAGAGAGTACCTAATTGAGAACTGTTTTACTTGTGTCGATATCTTGTGAGATTATTTGACTGACTTGATCGTCGGAGTGCCCATAGGTAGATGAGCCACCATGGTATTTCTTACTCTCTTGTGCGCAAGTATTGGCTTAATCTATTCTTCCGCGTGCTCTTCAACTAAGTTTCTTAGATCTCGGTCAAGAGATCTATTTGGTTGTGAGGTCAAAAATCAACACCCATAATTTGACATCGTCTGTGGGAACTTAGCTCAACATCCGGCAAGGAGGACAATAAGGATCATTTTGATTATTGATTCTTGGTTCTTAGTTTTTGATGAATGGACATTTGAGTCCTTGTTTCATGAAGCTGACAAGTCATGATCTCGGTCGGAGGAGTATCTCTAGCATGTTGTTTAGCCAACATATTGGAAGATTAGACGATATAGGTTTCATCACCTCAAGTTGCCGAGGTAATAGAACCTAGGGGCAATTGTGGGGACATAATTATAAGTTGTCCACGTGGCCTAAGTGGTGTAACCAATGTACCACGTAGGTGATTCTGATTGGCCAAGGTGTGGTCAAACCACATCTGAATCCGAGATGTTCGAATGAAGGACTAGGGTTCTAAATGATGATAGACTCTCTATTTAGGTAAGGCTGGACTCTTGATAGGGTTGATCTTAAGCCAAATAGGAGAAGTCTTGGATAATCGATATCCTTGTAATGATAGCGTCTCATGAAGTAAGACTTCTAGGAGAAGTTGGACATTGATCATTATATAAAAAGAGCACCCACTGGGTCCAAGGTACACTATAATTTAGAGTTGTTTTACTTGTGGCATATCTTGTGAGATTGTCTGATTGGCTTAATCATCGAAGTACCCCCGGGTGGACGAGCCACCGTGGTATTTCTTACTCCCTTGTGTTCAGGTGTTGGCTTAATTTATTCTTCCGCGTACTCTCTAACTAAGTTCCCTAGATCTCGATCGGGAGATCTGTTTGGTTGTGAGGTCAAAAATCAACACCCACAAATTCCAAACATCAATAAAAGTTTCTTACAATTTATCAAAAAAAATAAGAATTGAGTTTTTTTGAAAATTTAAATATGAATTTGAGGGGCCGTGAGACTTATTATGGATCTTGTTTCGATGATCCAAAAGTTTATTTTGTAGGACCTCCATATATATCATTCATGAAAAATTTAAGGTCCATTCGATAATTGTAATATTTTTCATTTTATCATATTTGTCTCTAAAAAAAATAAATAATTTATTTTCAAAAATATATTTGTCATTAATTTTTTTGAAAATAAATTAGATAAAATGAAAACGTTACGATTATTCAATTAATCTAATTTTTTTTCAATGAATAATATACAGTGAGAACTTTATAAAATAAAAGATTCGTATTATCAAAACAAAATTCGTGACAAGCTCACAAAATCTTAAAGTTTTCTCAAGTTTTAAAAAAATTGATAAATTATAGTAAACACCTTTTGTGATGACGAGGTGTGTCACTAGTTTCGTTTTCCCTTGTTTAACCTTGGATTTTCCCTAATAGAGTGTCGGGTTAGTTTGGAGCCTTGTTGAGTGTTTGGGATTTGTGTTGTCCGGAGGGTTTGTCCCAACGAAATTTCTATTCACGTTTTTATTCGGTGTTGAAGTTTCCTTCTTCCGAGGAGTACGGGGCCAGGTCCGGAGTGCCCGAGAACGAAGCTGAAAATTTCTGGGCTGCTGGGCCAGGGTCGCCCGTGCGGGGCCCTAGGCCGCACGTGCTGGGTGGGGCCGCACGTGTGGAAAGTAGGGCCGCATGTGCAGGAAGTAGGGCTGCACGTGCGGTGAAGGTTGAGCAGCAGGGGTTTGTACACTGTCTAAAAAGCTCGTGCGGGGTGAGGTGCGGAAGGAGGGCACCGCACATGCGGGAATGTAGGCCGCACGTGCGGGAGAGGCACACCGTACGTACGGGGAAGGGCATCGCACGTGCGGCCAATTGCGCAGTCCGAAACTCTATTTTTCTTCCTCTTTTTGGCCGAACTTAAATCACATTTGAGGGTTTTCTATCTCACTCTAAACTCTATTTTTCTCCCCCTTCTCTCTAGAAAACCTCCTCAAGCATCAAAACCCTTGATTTCTTGAAGATCCTTGGGTCAAGATCCATCTTCTTCATCTAATCTTTAAGATCAAGCTTGGGCTTTTCTTGGTGTAGTGAAAGTTGAAGGATCTTCCATCAAAAACTAGGGTTCATCTCTACTTCTTCATCAAATCTTGAGGTAGGGAAATTTCCTTGAGTTATATATATATATATATTTATGTTAGATTAGGTTGATTTAAAGGTCTCATTAATGATAATGAAAGCTTGGTCTTGTCTCATAAATGCTAGGGTTTTGAAAGTGAGTTTGATCTCTCTCTCTTCCTAAACTTTCTTCTTGAGGATTTTAACTTATCTAATAGTAGAGGTGATGTCTTGAGAGAAAACCCTTTCAAAAGATGGGGAGATGTTTGTTTTGGTTTTTGACATAAAACCCTAGAAATTTTGGAGATTTTTGATAAATGTGAGCATGCTTACAGGTATCTTGTTGTTTTGTATTAAGAGAGTGAACTTTCATCATATGTTTAGCAAAAATGACAATTTACTTGGTGTATGAGAAATGAGATGCTATTTTTAACATTATTGTTAGACATTTGAAAGTGTATTGTTGCGAAATAACAAATGGTTGTGCACCTTGGATAGTGAAAATTGTAAACAAGGGAGTTAATGTTTGAAAGGCATCGCATGTAGTCTTGAAGGGGATAACTTGTTGTGAATTGGGCATGATGAGAGAATTGTTATTGCTATAAATTGATGGCATGACCATTTGTGAATTAATATTGAGGGGAAGAAATGAATAACGTAGTAATTTGATATTGTTGTAGAGATGTTTAAAATGAAGGAGTATTATGAGATATTATGTATTGCATCGTGTTCTCATTCGATTCATCATCATTATTGCACATCTTGAAATGAATTGGAAAACGTTCACTTTGAGAAAGATTATGTTGTAATGAGAACTATGAAAATGTTTAAGGGGTAAATACGTTGGTAAGTCCGGTTAGGAGGTGTAGATGAAATTGATAAGTTGGCCTGAGTGTCCGGAGTGAAAGACTGAAAACACGCGCGGAGGAGGTACCACTTCCCTTCCGTTTAGCAACCGGTAAAGTGGGGTTATTGGTAGTGCTTGTTGAGCCTACTTGCAGATACCAACCTAGGGATTACCTGTGTCGTATTTACCGCCCCTTATGATTTAAAATTTGAAGTTTGGAAATTGATGAGATTGCGAAATGTTAATGAAAAGCATAGTGATTTTCAAGAAAGGCATGACATGAGATTATTTTGAAAAGGCATCGCATTGCATCGCACATGCATTTAATACTGGATATCTTACATAAATGTATATACTTTGTTAGGAATTTTTCTACTGGGCTTTGTGCTCACCCATATGGGATTTGGTGTAGATAAAGATGTGGTGATCCCGCCGAATTGAGGGCGTGGATAAATTGTGAAGAATACATAGCTCTATTTTGTTGTGATTAAATTGTTAGCCAAGGGCTATTTTTGTATGGGCTCGAGTGGCCACATTTGTGTAACTAGGCTTAAGCCCTAGAAGTTGTAGCCCGTGAGGGCATCTTGTTTATTTGAAACTTAACGTTCTACATGCTATAGACTCATGTATTTTGAGATCATTGAATGTATAACTTGTATGTGGAACCTTTGTTTAAACCTTGGAGATTTATGATGTAAAGGTTGGAGAATGGTTATGTTTATTTAATGAATGTGGTCTTATACACCTTATGTATGTTGGGATTATTTCAGGGCATTACACCTTTAAACTATGGCTCATTTGTATTTTACTTCTTGAATTTCAAAACTCAATAGTTAACTACCTCAAAGTATTACCTTGTTATAGTTAACCCCTTATGTTAGGAATTTATACAAAATTAGATAATATGTAAAACACATGACATATTTATTGAATTTTTAGGGTAATAAGATAATAGTTTGAGATGGTTAACTAAAGATGTTAAGTGTGATAAGATAAATTGTTTGAGATGGTTAACCGTTCTGTTTTGATCAATAACTACTCATTTAGAGCACACCTAGACTTGCTACAGGAGCATTGAAAAATTTCTCTCTAGTTTAAGGGAATTTATTATAATTTATCCTAAAAGTTTTCTTAAATTTTAAAAAGGATTTGGTTTCTTGCAAGTTGACCATCTTAAGTTTGGATATGGTAGCCCATTTTGAGACCGATTTCAATAATCAAAATCATTTCATTTTTAAGACTTGTTGAGTAAAATATTCATGTAAAAAATAAGATGATAGGATATCGTTAGTTATATGTTTAAATCAAATTTATATTATAAAAATTAATGACTATTTTTGAAATTATATTTATTGATCATTTTTTGTAAAACAAATATAATTCGAACATATAACTATCAATGTCTAATCATTTTAATTTTTTACATGAATATTCTACTAAACGAGTTTGAAAAAGTACACAATTTGCAATTCCAAAATTGATTTAAAAATAAGCCTATCAAACTTAGATTCCCTTTCAAATTGAGATGATAGGAAGCCAAACCTTTTTAAAAAGAGTAATGCTAGAGACCTCAAATATTTTACTAATATTTTTACTAAATGTCTCATATGTATGTGAGATCTACATGTGAGTCTCACACCCATGTGAGACATTTGGTAGAAATATTGATAAAACATTTGTGTTCCGAACATTTCTCTTTTAAAAAAGGAAAACTCTATTAGGGTGTGTACTAAGGGTGGATATTTTTTTTCATTACGTCAATTTGTAATGACATTACCCATTACAAAATTCATGATAAAATTACATTAATTTATAATTAAAAAAATTTGAGAAAATATAACCAAAAAATAAAGTAGGAGTGTGAATTTTCAAATTTCAAAATTGAACAAACGTTCATAGGATGATCCGAGAGGACATGCAGGGCCCAATGAATCGTCATAAAAAAACAAAAAAACAAAAAAATAAAAATTGAAAAGTGATTTTTTATTTTTTATTTTTTAATTAAAATAACATTAAAAAATAAAATATATTAACATAATCTATATAATAAGTCATGAAGGTTTTTGAAAATGTCTAAAATGTGTGAGAGACACAATTCATTTGGATGGCTCAGATGACTCCTAAGTGTATATCGATGGTTTAGATCAATGAGTGGTTCCCGCCCAACACATTTCATCTACCCTCTGTATATCGATGGTTTGTATCTACCCTCTGTCTCCCCCATACCCTGTGTCTACTATCTGTCTTCTCATACCCTCTATCTACCTTCCCTCTCTATTTCCCTCTCTGTCTACCATCTGAATTCCTTGCTCTGTTTTTGTGTTTTTGAGTTATACGGGTGATATGGTTTGAGTTATACGGTTTGGATTTTGTATTGGGTGTGTGTAGATTTGGATTACACAGTGTATCATAAGAATCCCCATAACTCAGAATCCAGTTATTGAATTACACGGTTTGTATACTATTATTGGATTACACGGTTTGTTATACTATTACTGGATTTTGTATACGGGATCTGAATCCCTATAACTCAGAATTTCTTAACTGTGCAGAATTCAATAATCAAAAGAAATTCTACACCTATATATTTAGTGATGTTCCCATTTTCTGCAAATCTATAGTTATTGCCTTCATCAGAGCAGATTTGCAGATTTGCAGAAAATGTACCCATCACTAAATTCTACACCTATATATTTAGTGATGTACCCATTTGAATTCAATAACTATAGAGTTGCAGATTTGCAGAAATTTGGATGTACCCATTTTCTGCAAATCTATGGAAGGGGAATCAGAATTCAGTTTCTTTTTTTTCCTCTCTCAGCTTTTGCCTTCATCAGAGCTTCTGTAGATCACTCTGACCACTCTCACCGTTGTTCACTCCGGCTGCGACATCACTTTGGCTGCTCGGCTATTCACTTCGACTGTTCGACATCCTGCTCGGCTGCTCGGTTAGTTTAGAAAATATTCAACAGACCACTATACTTCTATAATTAGGTCTCTATACGAGTCGGAAGATCTAAGAACACACACACATGGATAACATATGAGAATATTAGTATACTGGTATAAGACAGTCATGTCATAAAATATTAGCCAAAAACAAGCTAAGCTTCTATATAATCCTTGAAGCATATTGATATTAACTACCCCTGTTTGGCTCCCATTTTTTTGGGATTTTTCTTCTGTTTATAATTTTAGTAAATTTTATATGCAAACATATATATAGGTTGCTAATATAACAGGTATGGATCCAAATTCATTAAAGAACTTAAATAGCATCTACATTTCAAGCTCCTACTTGATCATCCCAAATAGATAGATAAAAGATGTATATTCTACATTTATATCTGTGTATACTACAATTTCTGGAGAGATTGTAAGACTGAGACACATATAGCACTTTGTACAAACTTTATTTCCTTCCATCATCAATCTACTTAGTGACAAGTAACAAAGGGTGTAATAGAGATTTGATTTTTTATTTAACATCTTTTCTCCTCCCCTTATCAGACTACATTTTCATGTCCTAATTTCAATCTGACATCATAATAAATATATGGATATCAAATTGGTAATAGTAAATATTCACACTCACTTTTTTGTCTAATAGATATTCATTTTCCTACCTCAACAAAAAGAAAAGATGTTCTCAAAAAAATAAAAAGCAAATTGGCTGTTAAAGGCAAGATGTTATCAATGGTTTTCAAAAATAAAGGGACTGTTTTGTTTATTTATTTTTTCTTATTTTTTTTTCCTTTGTTATTGCTTTGGTAACGTTTGGCTACTCGACATCATTTTTTTTCGTCTCTCAGCTTTTGTTATTTCCTTTGTTATTGCTTTGCTTTGATATTGAGCCAACTGATATATACGGGTGAATTTTTTTCTTTTGTTATTTCTTTTGTTATTGCTTTGCTATTGAGTAAAACTGAAGAAGAATTAAAAATTAAAGAGTAGTTGCAAAGACTATGTTTTTTATCACCAAAATCACTTGACTCTGTTTTTTATCACCAAAATCAGTTGGCTCTGTTTTTTATCACCAAAATCACCAAAAATTCTGCTCAATGTGTTTATTGTCAACTGTTTAAATTAGTGATGAGAGACAAAAATTTTGCTCAATGTGTTTACTGTCAACTGTTTATCACCAAAATCAGAAATTTTTTATCACCAAAAAAACATTACGCAGAAATTAGTTTGGTGTTGAAAAAAAAAATAAAAGGTTATACACATTAGTTTTGTCAATTTTTAGTATTGTTCAAAAAAAAAGAAATTAGTATTGTCAAAATACGCTAGAAAATATTATCATTGGGAATTAAATTGTTCAATTTGCTTTTAGTTTACGATTTTTTTAAAAAAAATTTAATATTATCATTTGTAAATGTTTTGGGTGTGTGCAGATTTGGAAAAATTTGGTTTGTTTGTTTACTTAATTTGTGTGCGTGTGTGTGTTTAAAAAAAAACAGTATTCGTATTTTTGTGTTTATGTGTTTATAATTTATTATGTTTTCGTATAATTTATTATTTTGTTCGTATTTTGGTTTGTTTGTTTGTTTGCACTATCACAAATATTCGCAATTTTTTAGACTTAATAAGCTTTTGTTTGTTTGTTTGTGTAGAAATTCAGTATTTAAAATTTTGATTTTTCTATGTTTGTTATTTAAAATGAAATTCAGTGCTCTTAAAAAAATAATATAAAATGAGTGTCTTGGATTTTTTTGTCTTATCAACTTCAATTGTTTAGACTTAGACACTTAAATAGTTTGGAATTTTTCCTGTTTCACTTTTTCAAGTCCTCTGTCAACTGAATATGCTCCATTTTAGTAGTCATCTTGGGCATGTAATTGATCATATATATGTATATGCATATCTTAGCTTGGTGGCGGGTTGTTGATTTTGCTAAGATAAGAGGCTTTTTTTCCCATAATTTTAGCTTGCTAGATTTATATCAAGGCGCTGCCACATCGGATTGATGGAAAAAAAAAAAAAAAACAAAAGATTTGGAAATGGAGTGGAAATGGGTTTCAAATTTTTCTTTGTTTTCTCTCTGAACACGCATTTGCTTCTTTGGTTATTGATTTGTTGATTTGGTTAGCTCTGAACATCTTCACTATTTTGCATGTATATTGCATTTGTTTCTATGTGATTATTGGTTTTAATAATAGAATAGATAGATGGGTGTGCTTTATATTTTCTGTACTCAAAAGTTCTGTCCAATTTTTAAAAGCTTTTGGTGATTGTGTGTTTGTGTGTAGATTCTACAACAAGGACAAGGTCGGAAAAACAGTAGCCATAATAGTAGGCGTCTTGGCCAGTCTCTCCGTTTTGATCGTTCTTCTCTCTGTTTGTCACAAAGCACTTGGTATGATCTCCCCCCATTTTTATCATTTCTGATAAACAAAAGACAAAAAATGAAATTGGGTTGAGCTCCTCATTTTACCATCCAGATTGAATGATACAAATATTTTATTCTGTAAAATCTACTGAAAAGAGTATCCAATGAAATAGTTTATTAAGTTTATTGAACAATGAAATTCATATAATTGGATTACATTTATCTTATAAAATAAATAAATAAATAAATTACCTATATTAAAAATTATATTATCCGTTCAATTTTCTTTGATCAAATTAATCAAAAATTTTATACGAACTATTTTGTGGATAAACCCTACAAATGAATGGTTGTTTCAAGCACTAGGTGAGCCTCATAGTGGGCATGTTAATTAAGTAAACCAACCTCCTGCCCATGTTTGGAAAAATTGTGATTTTTAATTTTTTTTTTTTTTTAAAGGTATTGTTTGAGTAGTATAAAATGTGATTGTTATAATAGGGACCAAATTATCTTCAATTATTGTGATTGTTATAAAATGTGATTGTTATAATAGGGACCAAATTATCCTGCAAACAGCAGAGACTATTTATATAATTTATCTTCAATTATTTTTTATTTTTTATTTGGACCGGAAATTGATAGTTTTTTATTATTATTTTTTTTTTATAAATAGCTGTTAGGAGTCAATTTATATGGTGAAGTTAACTACTAGACAAATCATAATGAGTCTTCAAAGAGTAAGATGAATAAATCTGTTTAATAATTCTTTGGCTATTTAATTCTGTTTTTATGTACATCAAATCTGTTTCAATGTTACTATTTATTTTTCATTATGAGTATTCTAAGTCTCTTAGGTTTCTACTTTTCTATTTTGTGTGCTTCTGTATATACTTATGCTTAAATAATAATAGAGTTTGTCTTGTTTGGTATGTTTCTATTTGGTATTTTTTTCACTTACTTTTTATTTTATTTTTGTTTCTCCTATTCAATTTTTTGGTTTGGCACAAGTGTGGAGATCTGTCACGATCCAAGAGGATATGTTAATTAAGTAAACCAACTTCCCTACCCATGTTGTTGTTGTTGTTGTTTTTTTTAAGGTATTATTTGAGTAGTGAAAATTGCAATTGTTAATTGACATATGGTGGGTAGGCTTACCAACCATAAAACCCATAATTCAGTTTTAAAAAACTTTTGGGCTTTTGGGGGCTTTTTCCCATAATTCAGGGTCATGAAGATATGTATTTTTGTATTTTTTATTTTTTGTAATACTGTTAATTATACTTTCGGTAATACTAAATATTCCAACTAAATCAAACATTATTTTGCGTTGTATTTTTTGGTGTAATAATGTAAATTTTTGTGCACGTTGTTTTATGACTTTGTGTTGTTCAGAATAAACAACTTCTCGGATGATTCTTTATCTACACTTATCTACTTTGCTGTAAGTATTCTAGACTTATTGATGGATTATTGTTGAGTTTTTTTTTTTTTCCCCCAATTTAAAATTTGAGTATGCTTTATTTGAGATAATGCAGAAATATATGAGAATGTGTATATATATTATATTAAATTCAGAAAAAAAAAATTATGCAATTAAATATATAAATTTAAAAAAAATCAAATTGAATGAGGATGTATTATGGTTGTTAAAACCATTAATAAGTGAACGAGAAATCGACTAATGAACATAAGTTTTGTAAGGAGGGGAGTTATGGACCGAGATAGGCTCAATCCAAAACAAACACGTGCGGGTGTGGGTTGGGTTGGGTTGGGTTGGGTTGGGTTGGCACTTATAATTTTTGGAGAAACCATTATTTGGAAAAATAAATAAATAAATAAAAACCGTATTTCAGTTTTTAAACCTTGGTCTCCAACGGTCATCTTTCTTGACCGAACAATCACATTGGTGACTATTGCTTGCTACGGTTATTGCGTATTTAATAGCAAAGCAATCTCTCATTTTAGGATGAGAAAAAAAAACATAGATTGGATTAAGAACCGCCGCCGTCTTCTCTTTCTTTCACACCGTGGTTGTGCAATCAGGTAATCATAAATTGTTTTCATTTTAATTTTGATTTAGTTATTGTGTATGATCTTTCCATTTTACTTTTTGTTTGAAACCTTTACTAATTTTACCTAATTTATATATTTGCATTCAAGACTCAATCTTTTCTTTGTAAAGGTTTTATTTGATCGGAATTTGGATTTGAATTCATCTGCAATCTATGATTTTGTCGGTCAAACTGGCGTTCTTGAATTTATTTATTTATTTAATTTTGTTGTTTTGCTTATCAATTTGATTCACTTTATAGTTTCTTACATTGGTTTGAGTGTAGACCATTCAAGTTGGTGTGTCCAAACACGTTGACTCTGTCGGAAATGGTTATAAAATTCTGGGTAAAACCAGAATTTTTTCCTAAGTTTGGTCTAATTTTTAGGTGGGCCCCGTGCATCGATTTACACGGGTCAAAGTGATAACGCGTTCTATGCCGCGTTGTGATTCACGTGGTATATTTGGTTGCTCAAAACCATTACCGAGTGAATGGGAAATTGAAGCCAAAGTATGCTCCATGGAAATGGAGTTTTGGTAGAAATTCCTTAAAGATTTGAATAAGGCTTGTCCCACATTGATTTGGTGGAAGGTTTTGAAAGGGTTTATAAGGCATGGGTTTGGTACTTGGGATGTGCCCCAAGGGGTACCCAAGTGTTTTAGAGGGAGAGGTTATGGACAAAATGGGCTAGACCCATTGGACCCAAAAACCACCACACACGCGTGCCACCGCCGTCCGTCCGGTCGGGCGGGCTTGGGCGCGGGTGCGTGGTGTGAGGTTGGGTTGGGCTTGTTCAGCCCAATAATTTGGTTTTATTGTACATCCAAACAGGGCCCTTCCCGAAAATAAACAGGTTTGGTATAAGTACAGGGCCCTTCCCGTTTTTGATATCTGTTTGAATTCAAAGCCAATAGGTTTCATACCTTCCCGTTTTTGATATCTGTTTGAATTCAAAGCCAATAGGTTTCATACCTGTTCAATTCAAATCCTACAGCCACCATTACATCTATAAATAGAACAACCCTCATTTGGATTTTGTAACTCTATTTTTCGTCCTTCATAATTCTGCAAACATCCTCTTCATTTTGCTGCATTTTATTTCTGAAAGAAAGAATGTAAACACTTAGTGTGTTCGTAAGGCAAACAATTTGTAGTGCTGCTATTGTTTGTGGTAAGATCATTTCATCCTGAGAGATAGACGTCCAAATTCTGAAAGCACCGTAGAGAGGACGAATCTATCTTAAGGACACAGTGTCAAACACTGGACTTGATCAGATAATTATTCAAAGAAAATTAAATCAAGTAAGTTATTTAATTTATTTTCACTGTTATTATTATATGTTTAAATCAGATTTTAATTTTGTTTTTTGTAACAAAATAAAATCTGTTTTTATTTATTTATTTTTATTTCGAGTTTGATTTTTGTAATTAAACAAATTCTCTCATTTTCTTTATTTCTTTAAATTCTAATTGTTGTTTTGTACACAATAGAATTAAAATCTTTTAAATACAGTGAAGATTGTCCAACCTCTACAACAACAACTATTTTGTTGTTTTCCCTCTGACTCTGATCTTCAATCCCTGTTTTCCCTGCAACAACAACTATGAGAGTGCCAAAAAGAAGAGGGATGAAGTTCTTAAAAAGAGGAAGGATGCTAATCTTAAACATGTGATCATCTCTGAGAAGTTGGATAAGAAGGTGAGTAATCTTGATTCTAAGTTTCACTAGACTTCCTTGAATTTCTGCTTTGTGCATTGCAATTGATTATGGAGTTCATTTGAAGAAAAAATTAGATGGTTGAAGCCTAAGGGGTATCAAAACAAATTCTTGCATGGTGGTATATACCTGTTTATGAGTAGGAAAATTGAGCAAAGGAATAAGACAAGCTCTGTGTAGTTGAAAATTTGCAAATTTTGGTCAACAATTTAATAAGATGAATGTGATCAATTTTATACACACTCCACAGTTTCCAACATAATTTATTTTTCCATGTAAGCAATTATTTTTTGTCTATTCATAAATCCTTCCTATTTAATGTTGGCATTCTGTTTTATATACCTGCATAGGTTTTCTGGAAAGCAATTTATGGTTTTGGATCTATGTCCTTTGCAAAATGGATATTTTGTAATTATGCTTTGCCTACAAATAAGTATCTCTTATTTTTATTATGCCCATCTGCTATACGTAGTTTGAGGGTGAGAGAATAATTTCATGAACAAACGTTCCTTCCAAATGGCCCTATGGCAAAGCAGTAGAACCACAACTTTATACTCCCACGCTGGCATGCCATAAGCAAAACACAAAATGTCCTCCTCTCAAATGTATGCTTGCATTTGTGAAATTATGTTCATATAGATCATGGAAACAAGAAAATGAACATGCCAAAATTTTATTTGGACTGAAGTGCTCATCCAATAATGTAGTAACTTCTAACTTATGTCATGTTGTAAATTTTTTTAATTCGATGTTAATATATTTCTTTTTCATTTTGAGCATAGAGCTCTTGCATCTAATAAAGTTGTAACTTCTAACTTATATTGTGTTGTAATTATTTGTTGATATATTTCTGTTTATATTTTAAAGTTTTCTTATGTTTTAGCAGTCAAAATTGACAGTGTCTGTATGTGCTAAATATGGGTTATAAGTGGTGGGTTATGGGCCTTAATTTGGCCAAGTAATATTAGTGGGTATGTAGTAGAGTTCTAGAGAACTATTACTAATAGAAGTTTGAGTTTTTTTATATTTGAAGTCTCAGTCCTAAAAGAAGTAGGGGAAGTATTCATTTAAATTCAGTACAGTCTTTTAGAGATTTAAAGGTTTTGTGATATGTGGAGCAATCCAACATTGGAGGTTGAAGCTAAGGCCATGTTTGTTTGGGCGGACTGGATTAGGTTGGATTAGCATTCCTATGACTAATAGTCCTAGGACTATTGTTAGGACCCTTTGTTGTCAAAATCCGTGCATCAAAACCAAGGTTGTGAGTTGTGGAAGTTTTTCAAGTTTTCAGTTTTTTGTCGCCCCGCTCGAGCGGGGAAAGTAACGCTCGAGCGGGGATTGCAAGCTCTCAAAGATTTCGCACCGATCGACAAGATATCTTGGATGGGGTGATTCCTTTCGCCGAAGGGCAATGGACGCCGGCGGAAGGCTATATGAGTCGCAAATCTTGAAGTCTCCGCTCGAGCGGGAAGACCCACGCTCGAGCAGACCGCGCGATGACAGTTTCTATAAATTCGCAGTTTGGGTGCTTTTTCAAGTACGACTTTTCCTAGATCTGTTTAGGGTTTTCTAGAGTTTGGATTGAAGTTTTCTTCTGAGGTTTTGTGAGTTTTCTTTGATGTTCTTGAGAGAGTTCTAAACTTATGAGTTAAAGATTCATACATCAAAGAGGTTGATACAACATATTCAAGAGAGTGCTCTTCGGTGGAATCCGAAGGTTATTACGTAGAGTTTCAAAAGGCGTTTGATACTTTATGTAGTCGTTAATTCGACAAGTGAAGTTGTGGTGTGGAATCAACTTCGTGATCGGCGTGGTGAAAGATCTCTGAAGATTCAGACAAATTGACTGGGTTGGGTAATTTGTATGGTATCTTTGTAATCTTTTAGTTCTTCGAGTGGATTGATCGGTGGGTTCGCCTGTGGTTTTGATTACAATTGAAGGTTCTTCAATTGTGGTTTTTTCCACGTAAAAATCGCTTTGTGTCGATTTATTAGTTTTTCTTAAAACAAACAAACTAAAATCACTCGTAAGTGCTTGATGATTTTAGGTTGTCTGCTTTTGATTTGTTGGGATTTGGAATTGTTAATCTTGATCTAATCACCGAATCACGAGGTTTTTCAATTGGTATCGAGCAGTCACTCTTTGTTTTTCAAAACTATAGGAGTGTGATTTTGTGTGACTAGTTTCATGGATTCTATACGTGAAGGTAACTCGACTCATAGACGCCTATTACTAGACGGTACAAACTATTCTTATTGGAAAGCTCGTATGAGAGCATTTTTAAAATCCATCGATGAGAAAGTTTGGCTCCCCGTTGTCTTTGGGTGGAGTGAACCTATTGTCACCGTAGATGGCATTGATATTCCTAAACCCCTTGATAAATGGAACACAACCGATTACGAACTCGAGTTGGAACAAGAAGGCTCTCAACTCCTCTTTCGCTCTGTCACACCAAGAATTCGCCGAATTTGCACGTGTGAAATAGCAAAGAGGCGTGGATATTCTTGAAACAATTCACGAAGGTACTACCTCTGTTAAAAGGTCAAAACTTCAACGCCTCACCTCCGCCTTTGAAACCCTTTTTATGCGAGACGATGAGACGCTTTGATGATTTCTATGCAAAACTTCGGTGATATCGTGAATTCTGCTTTCACTCTCGGTGAAAAAATCCGGAAGCAAAAGTTGTTGGAAAAATTTTGAGGTCCCTTCCCGAGAGGTTCCAATCAAAGGTGATGACCATTGAGGAGGCTCGAGAATGTTGATACCCTCAAGCTCGATCAATTGGTTAGAAATTTACAGACTTATGAAGCTCATCAAATTTCAAAGAAAAAGCAAAAAGAAACTATGGCTTTCACGAGTACTCATGAGACAAAAACCTCAGGACCTGAATTTGATCTAGAGTCTGAGATGACGGCTATGCTTACTGAATAGTTTAAAAAAATTTTGAAAAAGAAGCCTAATTTCAGAGCCCCTATTTCAAAAGATAAGAGTAATGATAAACCCAAAACTGTTCCACCAAAATTTGCTCAAACTACTGAAAAGAAGATTGTAAGGGGGCCAGGGGTCAGGTGTTATGAATGTCAAGGGTTTGGCCATATGTCCCTTGAATGCCCTACGAAGAAGAATCGGAAGAAAGTCTACACCGTAACTTGGGATGATGAAATATCTGAAGACCTTGATGAGATCAATGGCGATGAGCTCCAACAAGCTTACGAGAAGCTGTACGAGGAATCTCTGAATTTGTCTAAGACCAACGACAAACTCTCTCTCAAGCTTAAAACATGCGAGAATGAGAATGTCCGGCTCAAAGGAGAACTCTTAACAGCAAAACAGAATGTCATCAAGATCTCAAGTGACAGGCAAGACTTATGTGGAAAACTCCTATCCTGTGAAACTGAAAGGAATGAACTTTTGAAGGTGTATTCCACATATGAAGAAAAGCTTGAAAGTCTTGAGTTGTCACAAACTGCATTGGAAGAGAAAGTCAGACAGAAAGATGAAGAACTCCGTATTGCTAGAGCAACAATTTCCATGTGGAACAAAGGTTCTAGATCTCTAGAAGACATACTTGGGTCTCAACAAATGGGTTCTGACAAAAGAGGGCTAGGCTATGGTACGACAGCTCATAAGGAACAGGCCTCTACTTCACATAACTTGAAGACTCAAGCAAAGGGCAAATTGAAGATAGACCAGGTTGATCCTTCTCTTCATCAAGCAAAAGCTGGTAAGATCAACAAAAAGGAGGTAAAACCTGTTTTTATTTGTCATCACTGTGGTAGGTATGGCCACATTCGCCCCTTCTTTTTTTGAATTGTTTGGTAAGGTGTCTCAAAAGGGTAGAAATTCTAACACTTTTTGGGTTAGGAGACAACCTTACATGTCTAGGCGGAACACCAAGACTAAAAAGATTTGGGTTAGAAAAGATGATTTGACTTGTTTTGTTGCTCACACTGCTCTAAAAGCACGTGACTCACACATGTGGTATCTTGATAGTGGGTGCTCTCGTCATATGTCCGGTAACAAATCCTACTTCACCTCCCTTGAAAAATATGAAGGAGGAATTGTTACTTTTGGAGATGGCGGCACTTCTAGAGTCATTGGTAAGGGCTCTATAAGTGTTGCTGGTCTTCCCAAGCTAGATAATGCCTTACTTGTGGATGGTCTTAAAGCTAATCTTTTAAGCATTAGTCAAATGTGTGATTCCCATCATGAAGTATTGTTTTCAAAGGATAAATGTGAAATTTTGGATAAAAAAGGAAATACTGTTTTACATGGGGTTCGCACATCTGATAACTGCTATGGGATTCTTACTACTAATGATCTCACTTGTCATTCTGCCATCATAAGTAACATTGACCTGTGGCATCAAAGATTAGGTCACATGAATTTCAAAGACCTAACTAAGATAGCCAACAAAGAACTTGTGAGAGGAGTACCTAAACTGGGTAAGAATTTGAGCCATGTGTGGACTGTGACAGTAAGCAAACCCGGTTTCTGCACAAAAGGTGAACGACTTTACAACCAAACGCCCTCTTGAATTAGTTCACATGGATTTAATGGGTCCTACTCAAGACCGAAAGCATTGGAGGTAAAAGATACATTTTTTAACTGTTGATGATTTTACTCGCTTTCTCATGGGTAAATTTTTAAGGGAAAAATCGACACGTTTGATGCTTTCTGTGCTTTTAGTCCTTAAAATCCAAAATGAACAAGGTGTTCCCATTTGGCGTATCATAAGAATCCGAACCGATCATGGTCGTGAATTTGAAAATAGTTCGTTTTGGATTTTTGTGATATGCATGGAATTAAGCATGAGTTTTCAAAGACCTATTACTCCACAACAAAATGGAGTGGTTGAGAGGAAGAACAGAGTTGTTCAAGAAATGGCTAGGTCATGCTCCTTAGTATGAGTCTTCCTCCAAAGTTTTAGTCAAGCCTTAAATCATACTGTTTATGTCATAAATCGTGTGTATTTAAGGCCCGGCACTTTACAAACTCCGTATGAATTGTGGAAGGGTATGAAACCTAATGTAAAATACTTCAAAACTTTTGGGAGTAAGTGTTACATCTTCAAAGATAGAGAGCCCTTGGGCAAATTTGACTCCCGGAGTGATGAAGGTATTTTTCTAGGGTATTCAACCAACAAGAGGGCTTTTCGAGTCTATAACTGCGAACTTCATCATTAATGGAATCTATCAATGTGGTTATAGATGACACGGTGTTCACCTACTTCAAAGAACAAATGAGGATGACAATGTTGAGCTTCCAATCTTGGATACTGAACCTCAAAATCAAGGAGATGCTGCGGCTCAATCACAAGAAATTGTTACAGCACCATCCTCACAGGTAAGTTCAAGTCCAAAGAGTGCTCAAAAGAACAGCACTCTTGTTCCTCCTGTCACCCAAAGTCCTGAACTTAAACCATCAGCAAGGGTGAAACTGAATCATCCAGTTCAACAGGTAATTGGGAGTGTTTCAGATCGAATGAAAACCCGAAGACAGATTCGGGATGAGGTATCACATATGTGTTATGTTTCTTTGATTGAACCTAAGAATGTAAAAGAGGCCTTGCTAGATGATAGTTGGGTAAATGCTATGCATGAAGAATTAGGTCAATTTGAACGTAACAAAGTTTGGACTCTTGTTCCCAGACCTAGAGACATGAATGTGATAGGCACCAAGTGGATCTTTAAAAATAAATCTGATGAGAATGGTACTGTTGTTAGGAATAAAGCTAGGTTGGTTGCTCAAGGCTACACACAAGTAGAGGGTATTGACTATGATGAGACGTTTGCCCCAGTTGCACGTCTCGAATCCATTCGCATTTTACTTGGTGTTGCATGTTTTCTTGGCTTTAAATTGTTTCAAATGGATGTGAAAAGTGCTTTTCTGAATGGGTACTTAAAAGAAGAGGCATATGTTGAGCAACCAAAAGGGTTTGAGGACCCTAAATGTCCTAATCATGTCTACAAGTTAGACAAGGCTTTGTATGGTTGAAACAAGCCCCTCGGGCTTGGTATGATAGGCTTACTACCTTTCTTCTTGATAATGATTTTCAAAGGGTAGTGTGGATAAGACATTATTTGTGAAACATACTAAGTCTCATATTCTTGTTGCTCGATATATGTTGATGATATTGTGTTTGGTTCCATCACGATCATCTTGTGAAATATTTTTCTGATTGCATGACACATGAGTTTGAGATGAGCATGATGGGAGAGTTGTCTTATTTTTGGGTCTCCAAATTAAACAGTCTCCTCGTATATTTGTTTCTCGCCTAAGTATGCTAAGAATCTTGTGTCAAAGTTTGGTCTTGAGTCTGCCAAACATGCCCGCACTCCCATGAGCACCAGTCTTCACCTTTCCAAAGATTCTTCTGGTATTGATGTTGATCCTACCCTTTATAGGAGTATGATAGGGAGTCTTTTGTATCTCACAGCCAGTCGTCCTGATATTTCCTTTAGTGTCGGTGTTTGTGCTCGTTACCAAGCCAGTCCTAAAGAGTCTCACCTTCTTGCGGTAAAACGCATCATCAAGTATGTTAATGGGACCTTGGGGTATGGGGTTTGGTTTTCCAACGATACTACAAAATTATCGGGTTTTTCCGATGCCGACCGGTAGGTGTCCGATGATAGGAAAAGTACATCCGAGGGGTGTTTTTACCTTGGGAATAATCTGGTCTCTTGGCATAGTAAAAAACAAAATGCTATCTCTCTCGCTTCACCGCCGATTTGAGTACATTCTCGCAGGGAGTTGTTGTGCCCAAATGTTGTGGATGAAGCAAATGCTTCATGATTATGGAATTGAAGAACACTCTCACTCTTTTTGTGATAACACAAGTGCCATTAACATTTCAAAAATCTGTCCAACACTCTCGCATTCAAAACACATTGACATCCGTCATCATTTTATTCGAGAGTTAGTGGATGAGGTCTTGTTGTTTTGGAACATGTTTCTACCGAGCATCAAAAAGCCGATATTTTTACAAAACCCCTTGATCTTCTTGATTTGAGTATCTTAGAAAGACCTTGGGAGTAATGTCTCAAGAACTGGTTGTTTCTTGTGAGGTGAGTGTGAGTGGTTGGCTTCTCGTTCTTGGATGTGATTATCTATGGTGAGTTCTGATATATTTGCATCAAATTTTATATGAACACTGCTCATGTTGCATACAAGATCTTTTCCATCTTTGTTCATAGCTCATTCTGAATGCCCATACTCATTTACTTCATGATCTCATTCTGTACACATCTTTGAGATAAACTGTTGCAGGGGTTTCCGCACAAGTGATCAAAGTTCTCTATGGACCACTGACAGTGTTTCTTGTACTCTTTCAGAGGAATTGACCTATACTGGTATATCATGGGTGATGTTAAGTTTCTTAACCATCTACCATCCTATTTCACTTCCATGGTTTCTCCCTCAGTACATGATTTCCGGGCATTAGGAAAAGGCTACCTCAGAGGCACCAACCAGGCCATCATATTGATTTCATTCTTCTCTGGTTGGTCTCCATACTCTTGAGCATGTATGCCACCAGTGAGTGCCCACAAGAAAGAAAGAAAAGTTAAAAAAAAAAAAGAGGGATCATTATCTGAGGGGGAGCTTCCGCATTTACTCAACAAATACCCCGTGATTCCTAGTGGTTTGACTTTTCTTTGTGATGGTCAGTTACACTTGTTGGAGGTCCAGCCATCAGATCACTACGAGGATTAACTCTAGCTTTGTGGCTCTCAAGGATTGCACACACACACATTCTTTTTATGAGCTCTCATGTGTGTTTTTGAGTTATGCATTCTCATGATGCGTGTGACTTTGATTTCAATACTATCTGTTTCATTCATGAGCTTGTGTTTCATCTCTTTTCTCAATTTTTTCAGGACTCAGAATTGATGGATACTCTTGTCCTTGTGGAATAGTATGTCACATGGTCATCTTACCTATGACAGGACATCCTAGGTATTTTTATTTCTTTTAAAAAAAAAATAAAAAAATAAAAAAAAAAAGGTTTTGTCCCCGCTCGAGCGGACATTTTCACGCTCGAGCGTGGTTTTGTGGGTTGCAGTACTTTTTGCAGTTCTGGGACTGGTGTTTTCCCGCTCGATCGGCCTTATTCACGTTCGAGCGCGCTTTTGCAAGGTTTTTCTCCCGCTCGAGCGTCAAACCCTACGCTCAAGCGGACTGGTTTTGTATAAATTTCCCCCCTTCGACCTTTGAGTCACTTTTGGCCATTCAACTTCGTCTCTTCCTAGGGTTTTTGGCGACTTGGCTATTTCGTCTTCCTTCTTCAGTGTTGGTCTGTGCATTGGCTTGCTTCTTCTTCCTTTGCACCACAGGTACTTTGTATTTCTCTTTCCCTAGTTCTCTCCCTGTTTTTATTTCGATTTTTGTTTTTGGGTTGATTGTGTCAGTTACTTTGCATCGGTGTGTTTGAGTTTGTTTGTGTTGCTCCTGTCTTAGTTTAGATTAATGGTTGTTTGCTAGTTGTTTAGTCAATCCTTTCTCTATTAGGGTTTTTCTGTGTTGCATTTTGGGTTTCTTTTTGGGGGTTTTTGATAGTATGGTGTGGTATGTTTGTTTTGGGGTTATTTGCCTCTCCATGTGATCTCATGCTTGTGTATCTCTGGAATTTGCTTCATGGTTGTGACTTAGGGATTATGCTACATTGTCTAACTGAGCATTGTTTCCTGTAGTATCCTACTGTCATACCCTATCGATTTCTGGATATCTTATATTGTGCCATTCTGATTCAGATTGCCTATTATTGTATACTGCACTAATGGACTAATGTTTGTTCTCTCTTCGCTGCTTTGGTTTTGTCTTTGGTTTTGGGTTGGGGGTTTATGTGTTTTGTTTAGCCATGTCCGCTCCCAAACGTCGTAAGTCGACGGCATCTCGCCCTTCTTTTAACACCGAGCGCTTTCCCTCAGCTGAAAAAGCTAAGTTATTTCGTGAGTCCTACCATTCTCGTTCCATACACCTTGAACGTAATGTTCATCCATCTACCTTTGAGTCTCTCTCTATCCGGTCTTTATTTGATCCCCTGGGAGGTGATAGGGTTCTTTTGTTCTCTGGGCCACAAAACCTTACTTGGATTCGGGAGTTTTACTGTAATATGCATAGTCTTGATGATATAGGTCCTTCTTTTAAGACCTGGGTGCGATCCAAAGAAATCTCTGTCACCACTGATGTTATTCATGAGCTTTTAGGGATTTGTCTTAGATCACCTATTTTTTATCCCTTTCCCGTCCCATCTCGTCCCACTTGTAATTTTGATGAGGTTGCTCAGACTCGTGGTGGTTCTTTCGTTCTTGGCCTTCAGGTTCTTTGATTAAACAGCACGAACTTCTACCTCAATTTCGGTTGCTCAATTTGATCATGTGTGCTAATGTGCTTGTTACCACCCATAGTTCTGAAGTTAAGCCAGACCAAGGTTTTATTCTTGAGTGTGTTGCCCACAAACCCATAGACCTTGCCACCCTCATCATTCAAGATGGTTGCGACTTTTGAGCGCACCAATCTTGGTTTACCATATGGTTGCCTCATCAATCTTTGTTAGCCAAATTTGACATTCCTACATTTGATGAGGGCGAGTTTGCTTCCGACACGCCGTTTACTAAGAAGATTGTTTCCCAGTCGATCTCATATTAGGGGTTTAAATGCAGTCGATGCAGTGCAGGTCCTAGTGCATTGCTGACCATGGCGAGAGGCCGAGTATGATCACATTCTTGGTGGTGATCTTGGTGAGGGCAACATCCTCTGTTCGTACCCTTGGCGATCACGGTCCTTAGAGCGATCTCTTGGTTCACGATTTGACCATCTTGAGGAGAGGATGGATATTTTTGAGGCTCGCCTCACGGATCTTGAGACTACTTCAGATGCCCGGTTCCGTGCTTTGGAGGCTTCTTCCGAGCGGATTGAAGGTTCTGTTGACCAGATTTTGGCTTTCCTTCGGCTGCAGACTCCGCCCCCGGCTCCTTGACCTTGGCTCATTGTGATTGTCCTTATTTTGTTTCCTCCCGGCCAAAAAGGGGGAGTGATGCTCCAAGTTTGGATGGTACAGTAAGTTTGGATGGTACAGTTTTTGATATAGTACAGTTGGATGGTACAGTTTTTGGTTTCTTGATCTTTGATACAGTTTTTTTTTATATATTTTTGGTATATGTTTGTGGATGGATCATGTTTTATGATGGATTTGTTTTATTATTTAATTCTTTCCACAGATTTTTGGTTGGTTTGTGTGTTGTTTTTTTTTTAGGCTCATTGTACTCGCGCATGTTTGGTTGTGGATTGTTGCACATTGGTTCATGAGTTAGCACTTGATTTCATCAGTTGGCACTTGGTTTTAGACTAGTTTGTTCAGAATTGGCAAATTGTTTTTAGACTAGTTTAGAATCTTGTTTTTAGTTCTTTTGTGTTTTTGCTTAGGAAAACTGTTTTAGAATGGTTTTGTCCGGGATTTGACAAAGGGGGAGATTGTTAGGACCCTTTGTTATCAAAATCCGTGCATCAAAACCAAGGTTGTGAGTTGTGGAAGTTTTTCAAGTTTTCAGTTTTTTGTCGCTTCGGCGAAGAAATGCCTTCGGCGGGGATTGCAAGCTCTCAGCATTTCTGCGCCGACTGACAAGATACTGGATGGGGTGATTCTCGCCGGCGGGGCAATGGACGCTTCGGCGGAAGGCTATATGAGTCGCAATCCTTGAAGTCTCCGCCCGAGCGGGAAGACCCACGCCGGCGGACGCGATGACAGTTTCTATAAATTCGCAGTTTGGGTGCTTTTTCAAGTACGACTTTTCCTAGATCTGTTTAGGGTTTTTTAGGGTTTGGATTGAAGTTTTCTTCTGAGGTTTTGTGAGTTTTCTTTGATGTTCTTGAGAGAGTTCTAAACTTATGAGTTAAAGATTCATACATCAAAGAGGTTGATACAACATATTCAAGAGAGTGCTCTTCGGTGGAATCCGAAGGTTATTACGTAGAGTTTCAAAAGGCGTTTGATACTTTATGTAGTCGTTAATTCGACAAGTGAAGTTGTGGTGTGGAATCAACTTCAGGATCAGTTCCGTGACGAAGGCGTGGTGAAAGATCTACAGAAGATTCAGAGACAAATTGACTGGGTTGGGTAATTTGTATGGTATCTTTGTAATCTTTTAGTTCTTCAGTAGTGGATTGATCAGTGGCGGTTCGCCCGTGGTTTTTGATTACAATTGAAGGTTCTTCAATTGTGGTTTTTTCCACGTAAAAAATCGTTTGTGTCGATTTATTAGTTTTTTCTTAAAAACAAACAAACTAAAATCACTCTCGTAAGTGCTTGATGATTTTAGGTTGTCTGTTTTGATTTGTTGGGATTTGGAATTCGTTAATCTTGATCTAATCACGAATCACGTAGGTTTTTCAACTATGAATCCTTTGGATTGTGTATCCTATCCTATGTTTGGATTGGGTTAGGATTATAAGGAGGGATTAATAAAATATTATCCAATCCGATGTTTGTTTAAGGGGATTTGAATGAATTGGACATGACAAGATATAGGACATCCAATATATTGACCATAATACCCCTATTATAATTAATGCAAAATTTTGCACTAAAATGAGTTATAATTTTTAAAAAGCAAATTTTTATATTGTTGCTCCACATCCATTTTGATTCATTTGAACAAAATTTAACCCACTTTTTTTTAATAGAAAAAATAAAAAATAATTCAACTATAAAATTTATATTTACATAAACAACCATTTAAAAAAATACATATTTTAATCATCTAATCATTCATTGCCCAAATTCAAAAAAGTATTTATTTGATCAAAATTTAACCCCCACTTATTTTTTAATAGAAAAAAATCAAAAATCATTCAACTATAAAATTTATATATACACAAGCAATCATTAAAAAATATGCCCTGTTATTTTAATCATCCAACCATTCACTGCCCAAATTCAAAAAGGCATTTATTTAAACAAAATTTAACTCTCTTTTTTTTCGAACAAAAAAATATCAAAAATCATTCAACTATGAAATTGTAGAAATATAAACCTACCATTCATCATTTCAAAATAAGCATTCCAAGTAGCATATTGCAACATAAAGTAGCAAAATATGAGTAGTTCAACAAAAAAAAAGTAGCAAAAAGTCAAGTCCTTATTACATGCATTAGAGTAATAAAAAAACTAAGTACGTAGAAGGACATAAAAGAGTCATGAGTCTATCATGGAGCACTCCTACGTAGCAACCTCATCACCCACCTTAGTTTGTCATCATGTGTCAAACTGAAGAACATGTCGAGTTTTTGAGCACTTTGTGATATGATCTCACAAGCATCTAGCCTTTCATCAAGAGCAATTGGCAACTTAATGAGTTCATCGTTCAAACTTGCCCGTTTAGATGCGAGATCATGTTCATAACCCATTCTTCGACCAATGAAATCCAACTTTTCATTGGTGGCAGAAAATACCTCACCCAACTTGTTAGCAATCGTGGACAACCCTTCCACTACATTATCATTGCTTCTAGGCCTCTTCTTGTTGTCATTCTTTTTTGTAGAACTTTCAGGTGGTCGTTGACTTGATGAGCTGGAGCAATTTATTCCCTCGCCGATATGACTACTAATACCCATATGTTCAAGAAATGTGCCATCATCTGCAAGACTGTTGAACAACAATTCTTCCTCAGCATTTATAGCATCAACTGCATTAGCAGGCCCTTCAGCAAACTCCCCCGTAGCTCGATCCTTACCAAATATGTGGATCCATGAGTCGAAATATGGAAAACTTTTGTTTCGTAGGTTTTTCGCATCGCTCTTCTTCTACAATAACCAATTTCAATTAATATCTCCAACTTAAGATTAAAGAAAAATGAATTAAAAAATTAATAACTTATACAAAGTAACTTAAAAGAAAGTATTTTACCCGAACATATGCTTCCCAGACACTATCACTCTCAATATCAATTCTTTTTTCGGTGTCATTCCATCCAAAATCATTAGTACCAAGCATTCCTGCTACACAGTTGTAGTGCTTCTTCCATATCTTTATCTTTGATTCGATGTGGGGAGTGCCGTGAAGGTTTGTCCCGGGTAGCATCTCCAACAATTTCTCCTCTAATTTCATAAGGTAGCCGGCCTTGAAGGCATTGTCCTGTTTCATTCCATTGTTGACAATATGCATCAAGGCATTAATAAGACATTGCTCTTCTCGTGGGCTCCACAATCGCCTTGGTTTTGACGGATCAACTTTCTCCTTTACTTTTTTACGAGAACTAGACACTTCACTATCCATGACTAGCAAAGAAGAACAAAGAAAAGTGTGCATGTTAGTCTCCATTATATGATTATCAACCTGTTAATGTGCCAAAACAAGTCAATACATAAATGGATTTAATAATCAAAAAATTTCATACCCATACATGCATGTAACAAATCCATGAGACAAAAATATCATCACTTAAAAAATATGCAATCACCAACACAAACCATACAATTTTTGCAAAACATGGTTCAACATCCACAAGCTAATACAAGTTCCAAGTACAAATCAAATGAAACTACATCATACTTGTAACAAGTACTTTTACAAATATTGAAACTATCATTGTCATGCCTCCCTACTAGCCAACCAATTGTTATATAGTTGCATTGCAAGTGTATCTCGCCACCCTGTCCACTCATTAGATGTCTCAACGGTGTCAACAAAATCATCTCCCAATTGAGGTTGATCTTCTATGTCATTATTTAGCCTCTCTTCTATTGGGTCAACCAGCATCTCTCGACGAATGAGGTTGTGTAACAAACAACATGCTGTGATGATACGGTTTTGAGTTCTAATGGGGTAGTATGATGCACAACGAAGTATTGCCCATCTTATTTTCAACAAACCAAAACACCTTTCTATGACATTTCGAGCTGATGCATGTTTCATATTAAAAAATTCTTGATAATTAGTTGGAGTGGCCCCTGCTCTCCAAACAGACAAATGGTATCGTTGGCCCCGATAAGGTGCTAGGAATCCTTGTCCATTTGTATACCCGGCATCTACTAGGTAGTAGTACCCTGTATGAGATGTTATATATTAGAATCTATTATTAAATAAAACTTAGTAATTCCATCAAGCAAAGTTAATTATTTATTAATTACCAGTTGGAATTCTTAAGCCATTGGGTCGATTAATTGCATCGCTCAAAACCCTAGAGTCTACAGCTGACCCTTCCCACCTCGACAACACATATATGAAGTTCATATCCTGAGAGCAAACTCCTAGGACATTGGTAGCAATCTCGCCCTTCCGTGTTCTATACCGTCCTTGGTAAACCACTGGTACACGAACTTTAATATAGGTTCCATCAAGTGCTCCAAGACAATTCTAATACATAGAAGACATTGTAATAATTATGAATTGTAAAAAAAAATGTGTAATGTATTTTATTAAATGTTTTACAAACTACATTTACCTGGAAACAATTCCACCTTGGATCAGTGCATGCTTGTGTTATAGGATTTGGTGTCCTAAGTAAGTGGCCTTGAAGGCGCAACACAGCTTTTAGGACATCATTGAAATGTCGACTTACAGTCTCTTCGGACCTAAAGAAATTGAACTTAAGTTTTCGTACTTTCAAGTCATGTGCCAAGACGTAGAGGAACAAGGCCATCTTATCTTCTAAGGTAACATGTTTTGAATGCCCCAACCCGCCTATTGTACGAACCATATGGCATAACGTCATAAAACAACGCCTATCCATACGAAGTTGTTCAATGCATGTAATGTCTCTTTCTCTCACTAGCCGATTAATGTGGTCCATTTGTTCTTGCAATCGATTGGGCCCTCGAATAACAGTACGAGGATACTTATAAATGTACCTCTTCAAGACAATTTCAATGGCAATATATGCTACAACGCATAAGGTGTACAATTCTTGCATTACAACTTGCAACACTACATATAGCTCAAGCTCCTCATTACTCTCATCTCCAAAACCATCGAAATTGTACTCCATCTATGCAAATAGTGATGCACATCAATATATTAGAGTACAAGAAAACTTCATAATTCCAAAAAAAAATTAACAAAACAAACAAAAATAATAATAATGTAGAACATATCAGCATAATAATCTCTATAAATATAATCTTAAACTGGGATTCATTAGTAACTCAATTCATTAGTAATATAATAAGCCTAGTTTTTCCCTTTTGATTGCCCTTGTGTTCATTATTGCATTTCACCGCAGTGATCCTAATTCTGAGGAATATTTTTCATGGTTTTTCATAGGTGGGCTTGGAGATGTTGCTGGGGCTTTACCAAAGGCTTTGGCAAGGCGTGGGCACAGAGTTATGGTAACTATGTTCTTCATATGATGAGTTAATAGCTCAATACTGAGATCTTCAAATTCAATGGTTTTAAAGAAGTCAGTTGACCTGCTTTAGTTACTGCAGAGACAATTTAAAAGGGTGGTTTTATATATAAAAGGGTGTTTGGCAACATTAATACCAAACTTGTAAGCCTATTTACAACTTAGTTTGAACAATTAAATCATAAATTCAAAATTCCACTCTAACTATGACCGTTTTTTAGGGATCAGACGGAACCCAACCTAGTTAATTAGCAATTCTAAGGTATATAAATGAAAAATAATTAATGAACAGCTTAGTCTAATTGTGTGTCTAGGCCTTATATAAAACTATAGAGGAACAATTAATGAGGGATAATTAAGTTGAGGTCAGAAACATACCGACCACCGAAGTAACCCTTTCTACATACACTAGTTTTTTTTTTGGGTGAGTATATATACACTAGTTGGCTGGCAAGAAATGTGGAATATTCTAGTACGTAATAAAGTACAGTGTTTAAAAAATAAAAACAAATAAAAAGAGAGTATATAGCAGCCGAGGAAGTAATTGCATATTGGTAGTGCACCAGCATTAGTGGCATTTCAATGGGAAAAGCTGGTAGTTGAATTTTTTTTAAAAGAGCCTGTTTAGTCATTTTCAAAATGTTTTTTTACAAAATTCCAACATAAAACATTGGTTATGATTACTTGTTAGCATAGACATATAACCATAAATATAAAATAAGTTTGACAAAGTTCTTCACAACCAATTTAGTGATGTTGCCAACAGGATGTTACTAAACAAAATTGACAACACCAAAGTTAAACTTCTTGTTCAAAAGTGTGTCTATCCAACAATTAATCAAAATTCACATTTGAGAAACTAGAAATGCTACCATATGCAAAGTTCTCCAATTACCAATTGACATTACTCAAGTTAATTGAGCACCAACATTTTTCAGAGCTTGTCATGAGGGAGAGGTTCTTTCCACACACACACATATATGTATGAGAAGTTGAGCACACCAACATAAATGTGTTTAAATTTGCGATTCTGAGATTCTGAGGCCTATTTGAATTAGACAGTTATAGGATTTGACAATTACAAAAAGGGTAGTTTAAGAATAAAAAAAATCTGTGACATCCACACCAACATCCTAGTTGGCTTTAGATAATAGTATAGATATATGAAAATTTTTAAGTGTACAAAATTTGATTATAGAATTAGATATAACTCTCTCACATAAGGTGGGATCGATTAAAATGTGTGATTTCTACCTCATATGAGAAAGTTATGTCTAATTATGTGCACGTAAAACAATTGTCTATATATACATATGTTTTGGAGAAACATAAGGGTTCTGTTAATGAGGATAAGTAACCTCTTACCATTATATTTTGGAAAAAATAATGATTGAACTACAAAATAGAAACAGCAGACATGGCTATACGAAAATAATGAAGGTAAAAATATATTCTTACTAACTCAATTCATTAGTGATATAATAATCAATAACACTATCAAATTAATTCTAAGGAGGGAAGTGTTGCTGATTTTCTTTTGAGAAGCAATTTGGCTGGATGGTTTGGTTTAATAGAATTGCAACTAGTGATATGGTTTAAAGGAGAAATATAAGAGTAAATCAAATTGTTTTGTTTTATGAAATAGAAAGTGAAGCAGATAATTATTCAACGGAGGGCGAAGTAGACATGGCTATACGAACAGCTTCTAAGTCCAGACTGGTTTTTACATCAATAAATTTCTTTTTGCTAATTTAAAAAATAAATAAATAAATCCAAGTCCAATTAATTTGTATCGATGAAAAGAAAAAAGAAAAATAGAAGAAGCTAAGTCCAGTTTTAAATCCATTCAAATTAATAAAAATTCCTACCCTATCTATCTATCTATCTATCTTCAAATTCAATCTGATCCATATATTTGACTCTTTGCTAATTTAAAATTACAAGTGATTTTGTCATGAAAATGAAAAGACTATTAGCAATTTCCATGTATGAACACAGAGGATTTAACATTTCAAACCCCAAGAACACTTAACACTAATGACAGTTACCAACGTATTATAGCATTCAATTTTGTCATCCAACGAGCAGGCAACATAGTCCAGACTTTGGCTAATCTGAGATTTCAATATGAACTCACAATCAACAACATGAACTCACAATCAACAAATCTGAGATTTAAATGTGAGTGAAAAACTCATAACCCTAGATATGGATCTATGAAGATGAAGAGAGAGAAAGAGCAATAACTATAACAACACCAATGTAAAACAAAGATTCATAGCAAATCAAACCATGTAATAGCACCTTAATTCAAATCGAACATCAATGGAAAAAAAAAAAAAAAAATTACTCACTGAAATTTGTTGAGATCAGTGAATCAACAAATGGTGGATCCAAATCGATGAACAGTTGCTCCAGATTTGTAAATGGTGGCTCCAAATCGGTGATCAGCGGCTCAAGCTCAGCGATGAACTTTGAAGACTCTCATCCCATCACAGCAATGTCGAAGAAGTGAAGGTTGCAATGTCGAAGAAGTGAAGTTTGTAGAATAAAATAATCAACAAATATGATATATAGTGAGGGTTAATTTGGTCATTTGATGAGTTAATCCAGACTTTGGCTAATCTCCCAATTTATATCCCACCCCTCTTTGTGGGATTGAATAATCCATCAAATGTGGGGCATCATATCCGAAAGGATTATTAATCCGTACTTTAATTTTTTAACCAAACATCGGATTAATAATTTTCTTGGACTATTAGTCCAATCCTAAGCCCATGTCCATTCAAACAAACATGGCCTAAAGGAATTTTAATTAGGATGCTCTTCTTTTTCTCTTCAATCCATATTCCTAATACGAATTTAATTCAAGTTGAAGTCAGTCTGTTTGGGAGGCATTTGATGGTAATGCGATGTTTTCCGTTACATCTCTTACCTATACTAATATCAGTTGATACATGAATGAAACAAAGCAATGCCTTCCATAGGGGAGCATTACTTTAAGATATGCTTGGGTAGTTATCCTTCATTCAACTGATGCATTTAAATGCAGTTTTCAGAATTAAAGAAGGGATAAGAATATATAGCTTTGAATACCCAACTTCTCATTTTATGCAATTAATTAGTTCATGATTGCCTCATATAATTGAATGTTTATCTTTATTTCTTTTCTGTTATGCATTGCTGAAAATCTTATGACCCAAAAAAATCTTATAGATGGTTGTTTTCATTGACCCGACTTTCAATCAACAAGTGGCAAAGTTGTGAGCCTGTGCTATTAATGCACTTTCTCTAACATGATTTTCATTTTTGCCTGGTTTTGAAGGCTTTGCACACAACTCTTCTGGACCAGGAGAAAATTTTCTTTTTATTGCCAACTTTAATTGTTATTTTTTGTCGATCTTGGTAAAGAACAAGCATGTATTATCCAAAATGCTGATTGTGCACATGCATTGCTATGATTGTAGGCAACAATATAGTTTAATAAAGTCCATAGTCACATTGAAATTTCAAAACATTTGTGGGTTATATTCTCTGAATCTATGAAGGGTAAGAGGCCATCAGATCTTTTTAGAAAGTTTTGGGTTGAGTTAGATATGAAGAAAATGTTTTTGCCATCAATAGAATTGAGAAAGTTTTTTAAGAAAGTTTTGAGTTGAGTTAGTTTTCATTTTATTTTAATTTTTTATTTTTGCATAGCCGTATTGTTTGCTTTTTTTTTTTTTTTTGGACAGAGGATATTCACTCTCTTCAAGTACATTGCTGGATGGATGTTGTTGTGGTTCGTGCTTTATTGTTTTACCTTTTCTTATGTTTCTGATATGCTAGGTATAGTGGATTTTATTTTATTTATTTTTCTTTGTTTTTATTGGGTTGAATTTGTATTTTTTTGACCATTAACTTTGTTTTCAAAAAATATTTAATAATCATGATTACTCCATTCAAGGTGGTTTTTTTTTCATTTTAATTATTTTTTTATTTTTTAAATTTCAATCCCTTGATCTAATTTCATGGTGTGTGTTCATCTGAGCAAACCAAATGGATAGTTGGAGTTATTTGATTTTTTATTTTATTTTTTATCAGTTGTTGTTCATAGTATTTCAGTGCACAATGTTAACTCATTAATATTCTTTAATATGATGTTTGGCTTCTATTAGGAATTACATTGTTCAATCTATTTTTAGTTTACGATTTTCTTTTAAATTTAATATTATCATCTCTATTTTTAGCAACGAATTTTATTTGCATTTATTAATCTCATCATTAGTTACACCGTGCCCCTAGGCACGAGTATACACTAGTTAATAAAATAAAACATCACATTTAATTTATAATTATTAATTATTTTTTTAAATATCACATTTAATTATTATTTTTTAACTCTCTTTCCAAACATAATTACATATTAAAATAAGGACCTTGCTATTCCCCCCTCCTAAAAAAAATTTCCTAATCCTCAAAATTGAAACCAAGGCCCAAAAAAAAATTCCCCCGCTCCGGGGAAAAAACAACCCCCTAATCCCCCGAAAATTGAAACCAAGGCCAAAAAAAAAAAAAAAACAAAAACAATTTTTCCAAAACGACGTAATTTTAGAAATTAAAGAGATTTTTTTTAAGTTCCAAATCATTTTCCTTAAAATAATCAAAAATTAAAATAGCTTACCACACGCACCCCCAAACAACCCTGTACGATGATTCATCAGTGACTCTTCTTCTTATTCTGCTTGGCCTTTATTTCAAACTTGTTCGAAGGCTGTGTTGAGGAGTGAGAACAACCAGAGGAGGATTCAAAGATGGATTTGAACTCCTGCAGCGAAACACGGCGGCGCCGCCGCGTAGGACTGATCTACGACGATCGGATGTGCAAACATTTCACTCCCGACGGCGATTACCACCTGTTCGAATCCCAATCGCATCCTTTCTATCTGGAACAAGCTCCAATCCTCCGGAATCCCCCAAAGGTTTTCTTTTTTTCATACATATACATATTCATATACCCATTTGTGTTTATGCAACGATTCAGCTTTTGTTTTTTGGTATATCCATGTTAGAATGTGTGTTTTGAGTGGATCTAAGTTTCTTTGGTTGTTGAGATTGCTTGATGCTATGAAAACCCTAGTAGGGTTTAATTTGTTTGGATGTTTGATTAGGAATTGAATGTGTCTTGAACGTTCTGTTTAATTCTCATCCACTGCTTTATTTTAATAGGAAAATTATTTTATTTTTAAAAAAATGATAGAATAATGAAGCTCTAAAGTCTGCACAATGAGGGGTATAAACACTCCTTTGAAGACAAGGAAACACACACCTAGTCCAAATGCTCACAAAGTTGTTTTATTTTTTATTATTTTTCTTTACCAAATGGAATGTGTTGGCAATTGTTTGTGTTTTAGAGCACTCTAAAATGCTTTTCTATTTTGGGTTTTATTTTCTTTTTGCTTTTGTAAATGTTTCTCAAACCCATGTTTTACTTTATTTATTTATTTTACTTTGGTTCAATTTTTTGTCATACATATTTCTAGATTTGCGGCTCCAACAAAATGTTTTTTGGACTTAATCTGAATGCTATTATTGAAGGAAGTTATTTTATTTTATTTTATTTTTGGGTGGTTTTCTTTCAGATGCGTGGTTTTGAGCGCCAAAGAAGCAGAAGATAAATATATAGCTGCAGTTCACACAAAAAACCACATTGATTTGATCAAGACCATAAGCTCCAAAAAATTGGATTCACGAAGACATAGAATTGCTGCAAAATTTAATTCTATATATTTCAATGAAGGCTCCTCTGAAGCTGCGCATCTTGCTGCTGGCTCCGTCTTAGAGGTATTACTTTTTGGGTTGCTTTGTGTATTCATGTTGTATTAGGTTCTGACAGAGGGTTTGAGCAATGTGGATGCATGATTTTGATATTATATTTTTACCATATCTGTCCATTTTAGTTTACGTCTGTTCATGAGAAAGTGACTTAGACAACCAGTTTTCCTGAATAACAATCTTGAATGCAAGCTGAAACATGTTAACAACAAAAATATCCTTTTTGAAGACTTTATACATTTCTATGCTCCAAGTTTTGCCCGGATTTTATTTTTTGGATTGGTACTATTATTTATGACACACCTATAGTTTACATACTTTTTTTACAAGATTTTCCTAGAAAGGTTAAATTTGTAATGAAACAACCAATTAGATAGATCCATAATTTGGTTTTTTGATCTCATTCCTTAATGGATAAAAATGACATCCACTGTCAAACTCAACAAAGGTTACAAAGCCTTATTCACTATTTTTTGTTTTTTAAAGTTCGACATCCTAATTATAGATGTTTGCTCTAGTAGGTCACTGAAAAAGTTGCAAAAGGAGAGTTGGATTCAGCTTTTGCTATTGTCAGGCCACCAGGACATCATGCAGAAGAAGATGAACCAATGGGATTTTGTCTATACAACAATGTTGCTGTTGCAACAAGTTTCCTCTTGAACGAAAGAGTGAGCTGGTTTTTGTTATTATTTAATTCAAAGTTCATTCAAATTTGAACTGTAAACATGATGTAACATTAGTTTAACGCATTTGTGAATATTATAAACCTGAAATTATTATTGCTTTTCATGTTGTAGCAAGAGTTGGGTATTAACAAAGTCTTGATAGTTGATTGGGATGTTCATCATGGAAATGGTACTCAGAAAATGTTTTGGAAGGATCCTCGCGTATTGTTTTTCTCAGTACACAGGTACCTCAAGAATTTTTTCCTTGTTTGTTCATTTTAATTGTTGTTGTCATCTTTTGTTCCCAGAAGATGATTAAGCTCATTGAATAATTTTGTTGTACTGATTAAAAAAATAAAAATTGGGTGAAAGTGTTTGATGATTTTCCTGATGTTACTGTAGCCTGTTTTGTTTTTGCTAAGGTTTCCACAAGTGGTTTTGTTGATTTAATTGGCTCTAGTTCATAGCTGAACTTGATGAGCTCGAGTCCTATCTAATCATCTTATGAAATAAGGTTATATGCCATGGTGATTTGATGGAATTGTTTCTCTTATCCAGGCACGAGTTTGGGAGTTTTTATCCAGCTAGTGATGATGGTTCTCATATTATGGTTGGTGAAGGACCAGGTGCAGGATACAATATCAATGTCCCCTGGGAGAATGGTCGGTGTGGAGATGCTGACTATTTAGCAGTTTGGGACCATGTATTAATCCCCATTGCCAAGGAATTTAGACCTGATATAATTATAATCTCAGCTGGATTTGATGCAGGTTGGTCTAGTAATTGCAACCAAATCTATTTGAGATCATGTAATCATTTTTATTTTCCTTATTCGTATATTTTTCTTACAACCCTTTGATAGAATGTTCCTTAGATACTTAACTTGATTGAAATATTTTTGCAGATTGTAGTGCATCAAATGCAAGTGTTTATGAAAACTACAAGTTACTATTACTTATCTCAACTCAACAAAACCTTGTCCCTACTATATGGGGTCGGCTAAATAAATCTTGTTTTTGTCATTTTGCTCAATAAAGGACCATAGCTAGTAGCTAATAATTTCTTAAGCAATTCAATGTGTGACAAAAATATTGAAAAAACTTAAATAAAAACTACTTTATATTAGATTTTCTACTTTAGTATTAGCTTCTATGTCAAGTCAATCTAGTTAAAACAACAAATGCCTGATGCCAACTAATTACTTGGTAGTCTATTGGAGATTAGAATAGATACACATTTTAACAGTCTTTTTTGATTTTTCAGTATTTACACTCTTTTTTTGCTTTTTTAGCATGGGAACTAATGGATCTGCAAATATATAACAGAAGCTTCTTATAGTTGCATTCTTTATCTAGTCCTATTTAACATTCTGACTTTTGATGATGCTCTACCTGGGAACAGCCATTGGTGATCCTCTTGGGGGCTGTTGTGTTACACCATGTGGGTATGCTATTCTATTGAAAAAGGTAATGAGTAAACAATTGTGACTACCTTGTTTTTGGTTTTCAGTTACTTGGGGTTTGGGAATTGCTTTTTTAGTATTTTTTTTTTCCTACTTTGTTTTCAAGGAAAAAGTATAAAAAGTTGAAGTGTTTGGCAAATGCTACAAAAGTTATTATTTTGTTAGTGGAAATGTCGAGTGAGAAAGTTGTTTTTTCTCTTTTTGTCAGCTAAATAAGTCATTGCCAAACAGACAATGACTTATCATGTAGGGATTTCATGAAGTTTTCTTACAATATTGATGATTAGAAATGGTAGCATGGGTAAATGCTATGTTTGTTTTACATTTATTTGGTCTTTCAACACTATCTAGTTGTAATTTAAGTTCTATAATTTTGATTTACTTGCATTTCTTGTAAATTCCATTCCATAATTTTCTTGTTTGCTTTTTTTAATGCCGTGTGTAGCTGATGGAGTTTGCTCAGGGTAAGATTGTTATGGCATTAGAAGGAGGATACAATCTTGATTCTCTAGCAAATTCAGTTCTAGCATGTGTAGAAGTATTGCTAGAGGACAAGCCTATTATTGGATTGTCCGAGGCTTATCCATTTCAGTCCACATGGCGTGTAATACAATCGGTAGGATAACTTTTTACTGCTGGATTAATCCCTTTTAATGTTATTGTTTATAACTAATCTTTTTGGTCACTACTTTTTGTTTTACCTAAGCGAAATGAATATATTATGATAGATTTTTCTTGTTATAGCATGTAAAATTTATCAGAAACACAGTTTCTGTTTTAATGTTCACTTCACTTCTTGTGACTGATTCAGGTCCGTGAAGAGCTGTGTACATTTTGGTCGATACTAAAGGGTGAATTACCAAAGAAATTAACTAGTAGGAAAACACCTCTAATTCAGGTGATATATTTTTTTTCAGTTCTTTGGTGATCTTCATGTATTTATATTAAAAGTCTTGTTACAGTTAGATTTTTTAAAAATACTTTAGCATGCCTAGGAATTATTTGTGAATTTAATTTTAAGCAATCTCTTAAACTAAGTAGCATAGACACTTCTAAGAAGGTAATGTGTCTTGTCTGACTTCAACATGACACGATACTTGTCGGACACTTCCCCCAACACTTCACACATGAATTATTTGAATGTGCCTATCAAGTGTTTGATGAAATTTTGTGAGAGATGTGGAGGAGAAATGGCCGACAAGTGTTGGGTTTCATTAAGGTCAATTTGTATTTTGAAAATATTAAGTGTTGACATTGACAAATGTTGCACTAACAGAGGGGGGAAATTGTAATGCAACTCAAAATGAGAGGCATGTAATTTCCAAAACCTCAAGAGTACTAATTTAGTGGCGACAAATATCAAAGGAGGTCAGTGTAATTTACTCTTATATTTATCTATTAGCTTTAAGAGAACTAGTGCATGCAATTTTCTGTAGGTATGCGTTGGCAAAAATCTAGTTTGGGTCAAATCGATAGAGGAGATTCGACAGAGAAACCGAATTTTCACAAAACAACAGATCAGACAATTGTGATTGGTGTTCTATGCCTTGACAGTTTCAAGGACTTCTTTGGAGATTGTAATGCGAAAAAAAAGTGCAAATAAACTAAAATTTGATTGAAGAACAATTAAACTTGCCACTTCATTATAAGGATTAAATTACAAGTTCAAAATGCACAACAATCGACACAAGAAAACTTGGCTACAAAGACTGAATTATAAACAAACTACAGACTAAATTACAAGCAAACTATTTCTAAGTACAAGAGCTACTCCTAATTAAGTTATGCTACTCCTAATTCCACATGGGTTGTGAATTTTGTTGAAACCGCTTTTTTCTCTTTGAACTTCCACCTTTTATATGACTTTCAATGGCCATGTTGTGTTGTCACATGCCTATTTGTCATGTTCCTATAATTGCCCATGAACTGCAATTGCTGCAACTGTCTCTGAACTCCCTTTTTTTCTGTTACTGCCATGTATAATGTGTTGCCTCCTCATTCCTCTTTCTTAGGCCACTAACTTTACTTCATTCTTGGCCTTCTTCTGCACCTATGTTTTGAAAACCGGACCGGTGAGCGAAACGAAAAAGGGACCGGGTGGACGAGTCACTAGTTCAACCGTCGGGTCAAAGCAGTCGAACCGTGACGTCATAATTAATATTATATAATTAAAAAATATAACTATAAATTATAAATAAATAAATATATATATAAATACTCAAATAAAAATAAAAATTATTGTATAGTATTTATTAATAATATTTAATAAAATCATAATTGATAAAAAAAAAAAAGCTCACTCGTTTTAAAGAAATTAAATTTTTTAAACATTCCTTCCAAACAAATTGGTTGAATGTTAGATTTAATTTTGGAGGGAAATGAAATTTTCGACTCTCCCTCCAATCAATATGTTTCAAATAATTTGATTGAATCCCACATAGAATTTTGTAGGTTCTTTTTGAAAAATCTTTTCCTATAGATAGGAGTAGACTTTCATAATCTTCTCAAATTTCCAATAAGACTCTTCCTTATGAGAGGAGACTCTTGAAGTAAGAATTTTTAGTCAAAATATATATAAATATATAAGAAAGAAAGAAAAAAAGAAAAGAAAGAAAGAAGTGAATAAAAAAAAAGGTTAGAAACAAAAGGAAAAAAAAAAACGGTATGACCCTCTAAACCCGGTCTAGGTCACCGGTTTGCTTGCTTGGTTCGCTGGTATTCGGTTTTCCATTTCTAGGCCGCTTTGCTCTCTCCGGTTTTAGGGGTTGATTGGACCGAACAAGGCAGGTTCTCGGTCCAATCGGGTCCAACCAAATCGGTTCGATGCAGGTTCCAAAACATTGTTCTGAACGTGTTCGAGCCTTTGTCGATAGAGAATTTTTAATTTTTTGGTGTCAACAATGCCCCCTCATTCAAGATAAAACTAGTTTTGTCTTGAATGAATACTTTTTATTTTATTTTAAAAGATGGACTCAATATTAATATGATCCATCTATCAAAATAATTGGGCCTTAGCCGGAAAACTTAGCCTGCGTTTGGTTGTGTTTTGTAAATGTGATTTGAGAGTATGAGTTGTATTTTGAGTTTGTATGTTGTAGAATTATGATTTGAGTGTAGAAAATTTGTTTGGTAGTTTTGAAAATAGTTTTGGAAAAGAGGTTTGATTTGAGTGGGGAATTGTTGATGTGACATTTGATATGTGATACAAAAATTTACAACTCATAACTAAACATACAATTCAAAATTATTTTAAAGCACATAAAAAATTTAAAAATTTTCAGAAAATATTTTTCCCGATTATATAAATGAATTGCAAAAAAAAAAAAAAAAAAAATCTGTACAACAGAGGACATCCGGGTGGATGTCCCTAGGGACTTCCGGGCGGAAGACCCCATGGACACCCGGGCGGTCTTCCCTAAGGCAAAAAAATCACAAAAAACGCTGCTGATGCACAGAGCACTCGGTAGAGATTTTGAAAATTGATTCCAAATACTCATACTGAAACACACCTGTAGAATTACATTTTCAATTCACAACCAAACAGAGCGTTAGTGTAGCCCAACGCGGAGATACCCACATAATATAAACTTGAGAATTTGAATCTAAGCTCTACTCCTGCCTTTTCATTTCTTGCACCATCTCTTGCATCCTTTCAATTTCTACAAAGCAAACCCTAACAATGGCACCCAAGAAATTGAAAGCCAAACAATCAGAGACTCTAGTACCTCAAACAATACTTCGTTTTCCCCCTGAGATTAGGGAGAAGATTCAAGCTCACAAATTTGATAGCTGCATAAATCTTGGGGACTCCTCTACTAAAGGGGAATTGGGACCAACCTTTATCCATAATACTATTCCTGATGAGGTGGCCCCCTATTTCCCCATTGCTCAGACAAAAACTCTGTTTCTCGACAGGGTCAAGCTAACCTGGCACTGATGGGAAACTACCTGCAACCCTCTGCGATCATGGATAAAACCTAATGCAGACTAGAAGCTTTGGGTTAATAGAATCATGAAATACGACTTGGACCTCTGGCGAGCCCTTGGTATCTATGATGCTATACGTTTATTAACCTTTGCCTTTGATATGGACAAATGGACAATCAGTTCTGCCACCTGCTTTTGGTCTACTTCCTGCAATTCCTTACTGCTGAAATGTGGTATGCTCTCCCCTACTATTTTAGATGTTGTACATCTGACTGGCCTCCCTGTGGGTGGCCAGCAAATTAGTGCCCTTTTGACTCCTCAAAAAGCTGACTTCAATATTGTTACCAATATTGGCTATGGGAGTTTTATGAAGAAATTCCAAAAATTTGGTTTGGAACCCATTGATGAAGAAAGGATAGCCTTTTACCTTTAGTGGTTGAACCAGTTCTTTTTCTGTATCCCTGGTTTTAAGGTTACTAGGGAATACTTGCCCCTTGCTATTTGTATTCAAGAAGGCACTGAACTAGCTTTTGCTCCATTTTTGGTGGCCACATTATATAGAGGCCTCTTTACCTTAGCCACCAAAGAAATAGATGTCAACTGTGGTGGTCCTTTCCGGCTCTTTCAGGCCTGGCTTTATGCATACTTTCCTGAAGTCCGGCCTTCCAAACACACGCCATACTCTTCTCCTTGTGGGTGTTATGCTAAATGAGTAATGCTAGAGGTCCCAAAAGTTCTACTAAAATTTTTACCAAATGTTTCACATGAGTGTAGGACCCACATGGTGTGGGTGTAGGACCCACATGGTGTGGGTCCCACACCTATGTGAGACATTTGGTAGAAATTTTGGTAGAACTGTTGAGATCTCTAGCATTGTTGTATGCTGAACATTTCCTCTCTTTTCGACCCTCAACTGACACGTCCTTCACTAGAGCCTTTTCTCTTTTCCATGGACTCCCTGTCGACAGAGAGACAGCTTTATTTATACCTTTTCATGATTTCTACTTCAGATCCTCCACTCTCACATACATTCATGCTGACCCTCAAACTTTGGATGATACATGGAAAAACAAACAAAAATCCTTTTGGCCTCAAGTTCTCACTTCTAGGTATGTTTAAGTTGGGGGTTCAGTTGCCAACAATAGACTATCAAATTGCAGTTTTGAAAGCTATAACCCATGTCAATGGGATAGGCAATTTGGGTTAATTCAAGTCTTACCTTGCCCTTACTTTCATCCCACTACTCCTGAATATGTGGAATTAAGAAATCAATTTAAAGTAAAGGAAGATGTTGAACTCATCCTTGCCACCAATCAAGAATTATTTGATCACTTCAGCTTCTACTTCTGCAACATTTACCCATATCCCTGCTCTTCATCTTCTTCAGATTGGGACATACCTATTGGCCAAATCTTTGGCTTCTCAGCTCAAAAACCTACTATTCAGAGTCCAGTGAGGACTTTTGAAGTACAATACCAGGTTTCTTACCTCAACTCTTCCTGACATTTTCCAAATTTTCTTGACTAGACATTAAACTGTTAAATTTTAACTATCATCTCCCTGCCTTGACAAATAAAAAGGAAAAGGCTCATCTACCCTTCCACCAGCTCAGATGACCAAGAAGTCCAGGCCAAATCATCTCCCCAGCTTGCTAAGGAGAAACTACCATCTCCTCTTCTATTTGCTGAGGCTGGGATCCCACTTCACATAGCTCTTGGGGATCTCCTTGCTTTCCCTGTCAGAGGCGCTGTCCCAGGCTCAAATGAAATCTTTGACTTCCCAAGAATAGATGACATTATGGGTGAGTCAGAGAGTGATAAGGAAGACAATGCACCTCCAACCAGAGAAGATCAACTTGGAGAAACCTCTGTTGATTTGGAAACCAATTCTCCAGAGAATCAACAACCTATCCATATGACTTCTCCTGGGATGAACCAAACCCAAACACAAAGCCATGCTTCCACTTCTGGCCCTTCACAATCTATGCCTATACCTTCCCCAAATGATGCCTTGCAAAATGACATGGTTCCTTCTGTTGACCCACTCTTGGCATCTTCCTTACCACCACCTAGGCCTATAATTCTTCCTTCTGCTACTGTTGAGACAAACAACATTCCTTCTTTAGAAACTACAACATTACCATCCACCATTGCCACTAATGTTACTGGCTTGGTAGTCAGTGACTCCTTTTGCTAATCCTCACTAGGAGGTAAATCTTCTCAAAACAAGTTACATCTGTGATTAGATCTTCATATGGCTAAACTTTGAATTTTGACAGGTTGGAGGTACATGCCATACTCCTTCCACTGCTGAAATGGGTGTGCAAACAACTCCACCTCATAGTCCTCCTCATGGAGCTAAATCAACAACTTCTTCCCAAGCAGGGCTCCTTCTTATGGAGGTGACTTTTCTTGACTTGCAACAGCAAATAACTATTCTCTTCAACTTATTAACCTTGGCCTGTCTATTCAGGTTGAATCAACTCCAGTCACAACTTCATCCCCTCCTCCTTTTGAGACCACCTTTGAGACTTTACTGATGGAAGCCTCCAATCTTCAACAATCCCTCACCAATCTGAGCCTTGAGGAAAAGCTCAAACAACTTTCTCAAGAAGAACAGCACATGGTCAATCAGTTCTTCCAGCTCCTAGAACTCTTGTTTGATGATCTGGCGCTCACTAGATTTGCAGAGCTTCTCAGTTGTTTTGAGGCTACTCAAACTTTAACGCCAAAGCTTTTTGGCTCAGATCAAATACAAAGTCTTTCAAGATTTCTTGACTGCCCTTCCTCAACACATAGCAGCCATCAACCAGCATCATGCTGAAACTGAAGCCAACATAGCTCAAATTGATCAACTGAAATCAGTGGCTGCTTCCCTGACTGGTGCTTCTCAAGCCTTCCAAGACACCATTACTCAAGACGACCTACTCTCAGCAAAAGAAGCTCATTTGGAGGCTCAATTAGCACAAGTCACAGCTGAAAGAGCCCTCCTCAAACAAGAACAGTCCAAAATCAAAGCCAATATGCAAGATTTATTAACTCAAGCAGAAAATGGTCCTACCAGCATCAAATCTGCCCAGGCCAATCTCCAACAAAGCAAAGCAAAGCATAGAAGTGTGCTACAAGCCTGGAACAATTTTATCTTGCATTTTCAAAAAGGCCGAAAGGTCCTTTTGCTTTGCAACACTAGCTGTACACACTTGATTTATATGAATGAATATGTTGGGTTATTTTATCTCATGCTTTCCCACATGGTAGGATAATATTTCTTTAAATATTTTCCATTGATTATTCTTTTATGTGGCTCCCCTTCCAAAGATGCCAGGTGATATGCCCCTCCTTTTAAGACCTTGAATATCTTGAAAGGTCCTTCCCAGTTAGGAGACCATTTTCCATATTTTGAGCGTTTTGTTCCAAGAGGCAAAATAGTTTTCCAGACTAATTCTCCCTCAGAGAACATTTTATGCTTTACTTTCTTGTTATAACTCCTTTCTACCTTCTTCTTTTGTGCAATTAAGTGATTGAAAGCAGAAATCCTTTTCTCTTCCAAATCTTGTAACTCAATTGTCATGGCTTCATTATATTCATCCATTCATGGCTTCAGTAAATTCATCCATTGGGATGTTTAACTGTTGAGCCAATTGATTGGATCTTATAGTTACTTCTAATGGAAGAACAGCATCATACCCACACACCAACTCATATGGGGTTGTTCCTATACTATTTCTCCTAGAATTCCTATAAGCCCATAATGCCTCAGACAAAAGATTGTGCCAATCTCTAGCATTGTTCTCAATCATTCTCTCCAAAGTATTCTTTACAATTTTGTTTGTTGCCTCAACTTGCCCATTTGCTTAAGCATAATAAGGGGAAGAGTTTTCTAAATGCCATACTCTGTGGCAAACTCTTTTATTTCATCCCTATTGAACATGGTCCCTTGATCGGTAGTAATGGTTTGAGGGAAACCAAATCTATGGATCACATTTTTTTAAGGAACTCAATAACCTGAGGGTTTTAAAAAGCGTCAAGAACGTCATATTGCACGCTATTTAACGGTTGTGGTGGTTACCGCCACCCGTTACGACCGCTATAGCGATATGATGGAAATTCACATGTGTAACGGCCGTTTCGGTATTACGTAACGGTCGTAACAGTCCGTTAGATACCATTACACCATTTTACAATATTTTGAATAGTTTCCTTTCCCTAAAAAAAAAACAAAAAACGTACAAAAAAAGAACAAATACTCAAGTGATCCAAGTTCAAAAAAAAAAATCTTATATGAAATTTTTTATTTATAATTTTTTTAAAAATTTATGGAACAATTTTTATTTTATAATTATTTCATTTAATAATTGTGTATATTTTTTATCCAGTTAGTTCAATTATTGGTAAAAAATAATTTGTAGACATTTAAAATCAATTATTCTTAAAATCATTAACTATTGAAATAAAATGTAAAAAGTTCCTTTTATAGTGATTTGAAAATATGAAATATATTGGATTATACTTACAAATTAACAAAAAATCATCAAAATTTATTTTAAACCCTAATAAATGTGATTTTGAAAAAGAAAAAACATATGCGTATCGGTAAGTTTTCTTCAAATTGTATGAAAAATAAAAATAAAAATCACGGTTCCGGTTGCTGCAACTATTACTCTATGGTCTTTACACTCCGCAACCACTACTGCGTCACCGCAACCATTAGGACGACCGCAACTGTTTTTCAAAACCTTGCCTGAGACTCTGTGGCAACTTTCAATGGGATAGCTTCTACCTACTTGGTAAAATAATCTGTTGCTACCAACAAATATGAATGAGCCTTTGATGAAGGTGGGAATATTTGTCCTATCAAATCCATTACCCAACCTTTGAAAGGCCAATGCTTTACTATTGAATTCAAGCTTATGGTTGGGACCCTTTGGACACTACCATGTTTTTGGCAACTTTGACACCCTTTTGCATGCATGTTACAATCTTTTCTTATGGATGGCAAAAGTATCCATATCTGCTAATCAGCCATCTCATCTTATGCCCAGCTTGATGGGCTCCACATATGCCCGCATGTGCTTCTGCCATTGCTTTCATTTGATCTTCTTGGCCTATGCATAATAAGGTCAACCCATCATGTGCTTTTCTAAACAAATCATCCCCCATTATGACATAATTTAAAGCTTGGTATTTTACTTGCCTATTACAAACATCACTAGGGTTGGTCAAGTATTTAATCAAAGAATACCTCCAATCACTTTCAGACACTTCCAGGTGTAATTATTGGTAAGAAATCTCTATGCTTGTCCTTAAAAGTCAGAAAGTTTCTCTTTCGGATTCTTATGATCCTTTCTTGGGCTCCTTTAGTAATTCTCAACCCTGATGCTGCTTGAGCCATCTCATTGGCTTCTTTATTCTCTATTCTATACATGTGTGTGAAAGACACATGGTGGAAAAAGTTTGTCAACCACTCTGCCTCAATTAAATACTCTTCCAATGTTTTGTTCACACATTTGAATTCCCTTACCATTTGCTTGATGACTAATTGAGAGACACCAAAAACTTGCAGCCTTCAAATCTTGAACTCTATGGCAAAGCATCCATGCTTGCCTGTTGAACCAGATTTGTTTGAGGTTCATGTGATAGATACTGAGCCTTGGAGGTTAATGTTTGATGGATCTAAAACAGATGAGGGAGTTGGAGCTGGTATTGTCTTGACTGCTCCTAGTCAATTGATGTATCAGTTTGCTTATCAGTTGGATGAGCAACATGTGCAGTCTTGTAATCAAGCTGAGTATGAGGCTTTGATGGGAGCATGTAATGTCTAAGTTTTATGGGAGCAAAATATAAAGCCAAACATAACTTTTCGACAGAAGTGTACCTAGTTTCAGCATCATTCAACCTTCTACTCAAGTAATAAATACCTTGCTCATGACCCATATCATTTTCCTGGGCCAATAGACATCCAATCGACAAGTCACATGTTGAAATGTAAAGCTTCAAAGGCTTTCCATAAACAGGTGGCATAAGTACTGGAGGATTGGTCAAATATTTATTGATCAGATCAAAAGCCTTTTGATGACATTCTTCCCATTTAAACTCACCATCTAACTTTATCTTTACCAAAGAAGAAAACACCAAAGTCTTCCTGGCTAAATTGGCTATGAATCTTTTGCAATTCTTTCTTATTGCTTGGGGGTTTAGCTGCCAATATAGCCTGGGGCTTTTTTAGCATCTACCTCTATTCCTTTGTGATGCACTAAAAAGCCTAAAAACTTCCCAATAGTTACCCCAAAGGCACACTTTAGAGGGTTCATTTTTAACTTGTGGCTTCTCATCTTTTGAAATGTCTGCTTTAAATGGTTCAAATGCTCTTCAAATGTGTCAGATTTGACAGCCACATCATCAATATATACTTCTAAAAACTTTCTTATCAAGTCATGAAATATAAGATTCATTATCCTTTGATAGGTGGCTCCAGCATTTTTCAAACCGAAAGGCATGACCACCCATTCAAATGTACCTATAGCCCCAGGACACCTGAATGCAATTTTATGAATGTCATCTGGATTGATGAAAATTTGGTTATATCCAGCATGCCCATCCATGAATGATAAGACCATGCTTTTGGCTGCTGAATCAACTAGCAAATCAGCCACTAGCATAGGATACTCATCTTTTGCGGTTGCTAGATTTAGGCTTGGTTTGGCATGTCCTAAATAAGTCAAAAAGTCACTATCTTATTTAAGTCACATCATCTTATTTAAATCACATCACCTCTCTAACACATCACATCAAACCCAACCCAAACCTAATTCAAACCCACCAATAAGTCAAAAAGTACACTTTTTTAGTACATCCCAAACCAACCCTTAAATTCCTAAAATCTATGCAGACTCTCAATTTTCCATTTTTCTTCATGACAGGCACAATATTTGACAACCATTCCACATATTTGGTTGTCCTAATAAAACTTGCCTTTAAAAGCCTCTCAATTTCTTCTTTGACTAACAAAGTTATTTCATTAGTTTTTCTCCTTGGGGGTTGTTTATGTGGAGTGAAATTATTTTTTATTGGCAGCCTATGTTCTACTAATGTCCTATCCAAACCAGGCATTTCATAACTCCAAGCAAAGCAATCCACATACTCAAACAACAAGCCAACCAACTTGCCTTTACTTTCATTAGATAAAATAGCATTTACATAGATTGGCCTTTTACAAGCCTCAGTACCCAAATTGAATTCCTCCAAAGGATCTTGAACATCTGCTTTAAGGTCATCCAACTTCATGAGAGCAGCTCTCAAATGTTCTAATTGCACCTCTTTATAACTCGAGGGCTATTGTCTATTACACATTATGCCCATGAGCAAACAGCATTGATTTAAACTTAAACCTACTTGCAAGAAAGAAATTAAAAGTCGACAAAAGTAGACCTAATTACAAGGGTTGTGGTCGTCTCATCCAAATGTTTTTTTCACATGTCTACATCTTCATCTCTAACTTCTGTCACTTCCTCAATCATAATCCCTTTTTGTTTCTTCATCAGGCTTGGTTTGTCCAATTCTTGGCCTATATGCTTGAACCCCTCTTCTATGATGTGCTTGAATATGAAGCACCTGCACGTGCGGGTATGCACGGCATTACTGCACGCCCGACACGGTAAAATCTCAAAAAGTAGAATGCACGGTGCAATGCACGCTAATAAATATATAAAATAAAAATTATAATTTATAAAATTTATTATATATATTATATATGATCAATTATATTATATATTATACATGATCAATTATATTATATATAAAAATTTATTATATTATTATATATTATATGTATGACCAATTATATATAATATATCTTATAATATATCTTATATTATATATATTATATTATATATCTTATATTATATACAATATATCTTATAATATATATATTATATTATATATCTTATAGAAGTCAAAGACGAAGAGGAGCAGAAGAGAACAGAGGTAGAGAGCAAAGCGATCGAGAGCTAAGAGAGAGAACAAGAGAACAGAGGCGACCGAGAGCCGGAGAGAGAGAAACGAGAGAGACGAAGACGATCGATCAACGGTGAGCAGAAGATCGGTCAAAGAGAGAGACGATTGATCGATCGATCGAAGAGAAAACCCTAGAATTGACGCCTCGCTACACTATCAGGTTCGATCTCTTCCATTTCCTCTGTCTCTCTCTCGATTCCCTCTATAGGTGTGTTTTTGGGATGGTTAAAGCACGAGGGTATCTCTCTCTCTCTCTCTATGTATGTAAACATGTAGTTTGTGTATTTTGCCCAGAACGCACTCCATGGCGTGCACCTCCGCATCCATGTCGCAAACGTACCAGACGCATTCAGACTTTGGTCGCATGCACCGTGCAGCGCGTGCATCTGCACGCTGCAGCCATACTGCATGCGCTGCATTCGCATCGTGCACGCATCTCTGACTCATACGGCAACATTTTAGGAGTACCGGTGCTTCTCTTGAACTCTTCATTAGTCAAGCTTTTCCCTTGGGACTTAACCTCATCTTCAACTACTTCCACTGGTCCTAAATCTTCATCATAGAGTACAACCTCTATATTGTGGACATCTGCTACAAAAGGGTTGGCATCTGCCCAGTAAATCTCCATTCCCTTCTGCTCATCTTGCTCATTACTGGTTAGGAAAATCAGAGCTTGATGCAAAGAAGATGGTACACACCCATTAAGGTGTATCCAATCCCTTCCTAGCAGCACATTGTAGTTAGAAGTGGAATCAATCACAAAGAAAGTGGTTCCCATTAACCTTGAACCAACCTGAAGTTGGATAGCAACAACTCCCCTTGCTTCAGATGATCCCCCAGCAAAATTACTTTTATTAATATCAGTAGGCAACAAATCTTTCATTGACTTATCTATTGCCCTCAAGAGTTTTGGAAGGGAGAATATTGACAATTGCTCCATTGTCCACCAGCACTTTGTCGACTAGAACTCCATCTAGATGGGCTCTCACATACAATGGTCTTAAGTGCCTGATCAACTTTTCTTCAGGCTTCTGCAACACTACATTTCACCATCGACAGACTTAACTACTTCTATGGACCTTAGTGGCTTAACTTCTGCTTTAGTCATTGCCACTTGCACAACTGGCTCTGTCCAGTCTTCTACATCCCCTGCCAACATGTCTAGCTGGTCTAGCTTGGCCTGAAACCTCTTTGGAATGGCCATAATCATATTACATTCTTTTGGACCAGGCAAAGAACCAAATTGGATAGCAGCCAACTTCTCCCCAAGGTCACCACCAAAACTGTCTGACTTGGCTTCTTCCTCTTTAGCTTCCTCACCAGAATGCACCACATTATCCATGGCCAATTCCTGGCTTTGGATCTGCTGCATTGCCACATCTTCCCCATCCTCGTCATCTTCATCAGACATCAATTCCTTTTCTAACTCTTTCAATTTCTGTCTTAACATAGCTTTCTTAGAAACTTTCTCAGCAGGCTTGTCAGCTGCTTTTTTTGGCTCCATTTTCCTCTTTAAAATCTAAATTGGCTGCACTGGATGAACTCTAGAAGTTGAAGTTGACCCCTTCATTTCCCTGACTGAAGAAGCATGAATCAAATCATCTCTAGTCCACACTAAATGGCATGGAACTTCCTTTGTTCTCTTCTTTTTTGAGTCCTTGTCTCTCCCATAGGTCTCCAGCCAACCATAGGAAATTTTGGGTGAACTACCCCTTGCCATCCTAAATTAGGCGGCACTAGAGGCTTCACCATTTTGGGTTGGACTGGTTGCATGTTTGGCCTCACTCTTGGGCCATGATCCTGCTGTTGAGACCCCCAATATGGCCTCACAAACTGTTGCTGTCCCCCATATGGCCTTCTAATCTGTTGTTGGCCATTATGAGGCTTCAGAAAATGTTGTTGCTATGGCCTTGTCAATACCTTTGGAGTTCCATATGGTTTAGAACCTTTCTGTTGTTTTAGCATGGCTCTAATATTACTTGATCCACCAAAACATGGATGGACAGGAGCTCCTTGAAACAAAAATGAAGCCTCATCCTCCCCATAATTCTCTGCAGGGCCAAATATTCCTGGATCTGACCCATTGTAAAACAAGCAGTTATCAAATATCTGTAATCACCACTTCCTATAGTATTGAGCCTAAGGCCAACATTCCTTCCAATCTTTTGAAGTTCATCTATCACTATGGCCTTTGCTTTTTCTTTTTCAATACTACATCTGAAGTAGATGAACCTTTCTTTAGTCTCCTCTTGAACTTTTTTCCCTCTTGTTTCTTTGGCAACCTTTTCCATTCTTTCTTTGCAATCTCTCCAGTTCTACTAGGAGAACTCCAGTATTCTTTCCCTTTTTCTGGTCAACCGATTGGAGGCCAATTGCTACCATATTAATACCTACCACCTCTGGAAAAGGATCACTATCAACTGCCATCACACCTTTGTTTTTCTCAGCACTTCAACATTCTTTTTTGAATCTGATCCTGCACACAATTTCAAAATGTTACACAGTTGTTAGTAGAATGCCTAAAAGAATTGTGCCATTTGCAATATTCTTTTCCAATTCTATCTCTCTTTAGGGATATTATGGCCAGGAGTTGAAGTTAAAAGTTTGTTGGCCATTAATCAAACAAAGTATTTGCTTGTGATAAATCAAATGAATACTATCTCCTAGATGTAGTCACATTCCTTTTTGCTGGCTGTGTTGATGGCATGCCCACAGGCTTTTCTACCTTTTTTAAAGTCTCACATACCATGGGTTTCTTGCCAATAATTTGTGCTACATCAATGTCTTTATCAAAATCACAACCAACTTCTTGGTAATAAGTACCAAATGAGGTTGCCTTCCTCTACTGTTCTTTTCTAAGGATTGACTCATAATTGGTTGCCCTAGAGGACAATTCATATAAATCTCTAAACTTCATTCCTTCAAATTTCTTTCTTAGCTCGAAATCTAAATCATTTTGAGCTAATCTTAGAACTTCTATCTGAGGAATGTATGCATAACATCTGTTTTTTGCTCTCTTAAACCTGTCGATATATTGTTCTACAGTCTCTCCTTGCTTTTGTTTGAATTTCGACAAATCTACTAAGGTAACTTTAGGCTCAGTTCTAAAGAATTGAGCATGAAATTGACTCTCCATCTCTCGCCAAGTATGCACAGAATTTTCTGGCAAGTTGATGAACCAAGTGAATGCAATCTTAGACAATGAATTAGGGAAAAATTTCATTTTGAAAATATCATTTTGTCCTCCTCCACACTACAGCACAAATCTCCCTATATGTTCAATGGTGGACTGCCTCTCTTCTCCTGTAAACAGGGAAAATTCAGGCACCCAAAAATTCCTTAGAAGAGGCATGTTATCCACATTTGGAGGATATGGACTCCTGAACATAGGTCTGTCTGGCCTCCTCAAGCCTGGGCCATACATTTCTTGAATCAAGTTTATTATTTGTTGCCTGTTAGTAATCTGAAGGTCTAAGTATTGTTGTTGCTGTCCCCCTCTTTGGACTTCTAGTTAGAAGTAAGGAAAAGGAGGGCCAGGCCCTCTAGGCCTTGGGTTCATCATGTTGGGTTCATAGTATGGTTGTTGTATGGCATGATCTTGCATATTCTGAGGCCTTACTTGATTAATTGGCCTGTTTCTTTGTTCTGCCATAGTAGGATAATCTACTACAGGCCCATCAAATGCATGAGTACCATACATTTGCGGCCTTGGTTGCTCCCCAGGTCTCATTCCCATATCATTTAAATGGTAATTTAATACTAGGTTTGTGAGGTACTCCCTCTCAAACACAGGATTTATAGTCATTCCCTCCTCATATCTTTCTTGAAGTGTGGGAGGTCTATAAAATGATACAGGTTCATTTACATTTGTATGCTGTTGAGGAGCCACAGGAGTTATGAATTGTGCTTTATTTACCTGAGTCTCCTCCCCAACCCTTCTTGATTGGCTGGGCTTGATGTTAGCCTTCTCAAACAAAGCCAACAAGTCATCTACCATCACTTGGTTCTCATATGTAGACATGGAGCCAATTGCTTGCTGAGTGTGCAGTAGAAGAGCCCTTCTTGGATTAGCAGGGGGCAACTAGATTGGTCAGTTTTGGCCATTTCCTTTGACCTATTTCCTGTCTGGCCACTAAATGGCTATCACCTAGGCTGTCTTACACTCCTTCGAACCCACCATCCAATTCTTCACCATCTTCAACCTTTTTCTCGGGGTCTTCAAAGACTATGTTGTTTCTTCCTAGCCATCACTCCAAATTAGACAGGTTCCATTGGGCGTGCCAAAATATATTAGCAAAAACAAAAATCTAGTTTGGGTCAAATTGACAGAGGAGATTCAACAAAGAAACCAAGTTTTCACAAAATAACAACAGATCAAACAATTGTGGTTGGTGTTCTCTGCCTTGACAGTTTCAAGGACTTCTTTGGAGATTGTAATGCGAAAAACAAGTGCAAATAAACTGAAGTTTGATTGAAGAACAATTAAACTTGCCACTTAATTACAAGTTCAAAATGCACAACAATCGACAGAGTAAAACTTGGCTACAAAAACTGAATTACAAGCAAACTATTCCTAAGTACAAGAGCTACTCCTAATTCCACATGGGTTGTGAATTTTGTTGAAGTCCCCTTTTTCTCTTTGAACTTCCACCTTTTATATGGCTTTGAATGGCCATGTTGTGCTGCCACTTGCCCATTTGTCATGCTTCTATAACTGCCCATGAACTGCAACTGCCTCTGAACTCCCTATTTTCTAGTATTGCCATGTATAATGTATTGCCTCCTCATTTCTCTTTCTTAGGCCACTAACTTTACTTCCTTCATTCTTGGTCATTCTTGGACTTCTTCTGAATGTGTTTGAGCCTGTGTCAACAGAGCATTTTTAATTTTTTGGTGTCAACAGTATGGTACAAAATTTTGCATCTCTCTTTGAAAAGGGAAAAGAGAAAGAAAGAGAATGTGTTTTCGTCACATGTGGTGTAGGACAATAAACTAGCTATATGTGATGGTGTGTGGGTGTGCCAAGATTGAATGCAATTCAAATGCAACAACGCACATGTGGTTGCTTCTAACCTCTTATAGGAGTTGTGTGCGGCTAAGGGGACTGGACACTAGTTCTTATTTTGCCTCAATTAACATGACGTTTTACTTAATTTCTAGGAGCAAGATGAACAGTAATTTGAAGATAAAGGTTCTTTGCCATGTGTGCCCATTACCCACGGTAATGGGTTTGCTTATGCTCTTCCACTAGGAGTTGAATGGTGGGAATTTTTTAGGCTTTACCTTGGAGCAATTGCTTTTTTGATGCCATGGAGATGAACCTTCAGTCAAGCTCTTGAACATGATTGTACAAAATTAAGGAAGGCGTTGACAATTGGAGGAACAAAGAGAAGAGGATAGAGAATGACAAGTGTGGTTAACTGATTTGAAGAGGATTATATTTTGCGAGAATGGCTTGCTTTTAAAGAGATCATTTTTGTTCCTACCTTGACCTCTTCTATTTTTCTCTAGAGGGCAATCTCCTCTTTGTTGTTGCTGAGACTCCCGATAGCGCTATGCCCCATGCATCCCCAACCAGCTATACTAAATTCTGGCTATGAAAAGTTGGCTCGATCGCATTGCAACATCCAAAGGTTCCTTATGAAAAGAGATTGGAATTTGTGATGTGATCATGCTTAGTGGTTTTGTAATCAAAGTTGACAAGGCTCATAAGCCTTGCTTTTACAGATCTCTTTTGTTCCTATTTGGACTTCTTCTACTCCTCTCCAAAGGGGAATCTCCCCTTTGTTGTTGAAAATGTTGATTGGCAATGCTAGCCCTAAGGCAATCCTATCTAGTTATAGCATCAACCAAAGTCTAGCTATCTAAGTTGGAGCGATCACGTAACCACTTCCCAAGGATCCCTATGAAAAGAGATTGGCAAGGCCCTCTTCTATTTTGTCTGTCGATTCTAATTGTTTCCTTCGTACCAATGCCATTATGCTTAGTGGTTTTGTAATCAAGTTTGACAAGGCTTGTAGGCCTTGCTTTTAAAGATCTCTTTTGTTCCTATTTGGATTTCTTATACTCCTCTCCAAAGGGCAATCTCTCCGTTGTTGTTGAAACTGTTGATTGGCAATGCTACCCCTAAGGCAATCCTATCTAATTATAACATCAACCAAAGTCTATCTATGTAAGTTGGAGTGATCACATAGCCACTTCCAAAGGATCCCTATGAAAAGAGATTGGCATATTTATTTTGTCATGCTTAGTCATTTTGGAATCAAGTTTGACAAGGCCCTTTTCTTTTTTGTCTGTCAATTCTAATTGTTTTCTTCGTACCAATGCAGACAAAAGCCCCAAAAAGTCCAAAACCAAAAGAGTTCATGAAGCCTTGCTCAGCAAAGCAATCCACAAACTTGGCCAAACGTCCTTCAAGACATTTTATGAAAGCAAGGAAGGGGAAGAACATTGTTTCTAACTGCTCCACATCCTTATCCTTCTCAAAGGAGCCTTCTGAAAAAGTGTCCATTGGCAACGTTTTCCTTCAATTTGTGAACAAGATAAGGTTGTACACAAAACCCTTAGCTTTGTTTCTAGGATAATTTAATGTTTTCCTTTTGCTTTTTCTAGAACAATCCACTAGGTGAACCGAAGCCATCCATAGAGTCAACGAAGCTTCCTTCTAAACATTTCAAGATGAAGGCCAAGAAAGGAAAGCATATTGTTCTTGACTCCTCGTCCTCATCCTTGTCCTCATCTACCTCATCCTCCTCCAAGGAGTCTTTTGAAGGAGTATCCACTGGTGAGGTCTCCCCTCCATTTGTGAACAAGGTAAGATTATACACAAAACTCTTAACTTCGCTTTTAGGATAATTTAACATTTTCTTTTTGCTTTTTTTTTTTTTTTTTTTGGCCCTAGAACAAACCACTAGTGGAAACAAAGCCAAACTTAACCAAGTCTCCTTTTAGATGTTTCAAGATGAAAGCCAAGAAAGGAAAGAATATTGTTCCCGACTCCTCTGCATCCTCCTCCAAGGAGTCTGAAGGAATATCCACTAGCAAGGTTTCCACTCCATTTGTGAACAAAGTAAGGTTATACAGAATCCTTAGCTTTGCTTTTGGGATTTTTTAACAAGTTCCTTTCACTTTTTTCCAGAACAACCACTAGGTGAAGCAAAGCCATCCACAAGTTCATCCAAGCCTCATTCCAAACGTTTCCAAATGAAAGCTAGGAAAGCGAAGAATATTGTTCTTGACTCCTTTTCATCATCATCTTCTTCCAAGGAGTCTTTTGAAGTAGTATGCATTGGCAAGGTTTCCCCTCCATTTGTGTACAAGGTAAGGTTATACACTATGAAGCACCGACACGTCCTCAGGGCCGGCGTACGAGTGTCGGACACGGACACGCGTCGGACACGGACACGCGGTGGACACGTGTCCGACACTCTCTCTAACGTGTCCTCTTTTTTTTTTTTTGAATTTTTGCAGTCAGAGACGCCATGGACACGCTGTGACACTTTCCGGACACGCCTGAGGTGGATCGAAGCCCTAACTGAAAGAGTGAACCCTACTTGAAAGAGAGAGAAAGAGATCGAGGGAGGAGGAGACAGAGAAAGAGATCAAGGGAGGAGAGAAGACAGAGATCGAGGTAGGAGATGAGAGGAGACAGACAGAGACAGAGAAAGAGACAGAGAAAGAGATAGAGGGAGGAGAAGAGAGGAGCCTAACCTGTTCAGATCAATGAAGAAGCTGAGGTATTTGTCTGCTCTCTTCTTCTTCTTCGCCTCGTCCTCTTCGTCTCCATCTTCTTCTCCTTCCTCTTCTTCGATTTTGACTTCTCCTGTTCTCCTTCTTTGATTTCACTTCCCCCTTTCACTTTCCCTTCTGTTTTTTATTTCTCCCGTGTCTCTCTCTCTTTCCTCTTTTATTTTTTTATTTCCTTCACTCTTTTCTTTTTCTTTTTTCTTTTTTATTTTTTTATCTTTATTTTTGTGAGACTTAAAATTCACAAAATAAAATTAGTATATATTTTTTTATTTTACATACAATAAATGAAAATTTAATTTTACATATAATATATAAAAAAGACTTGAATAGTATATCTTATTACTATTATTACATATAACATATAATCGATGCCTAATTTTACATATAAAAATAGTATATATTTTTTAATTTTACATATAATATATAAAAAAAATTATATATATTGAACGTGTCCCTAACGTGTCGTGTCTCCTATTTTTTGAAAATTTGCGTTTTTGCGTGTCCATGTCGTGTCCGTCTCGTGTCGCGTGTCTGTGTCCGTGCTTCATAGGTTATACATAAAACCCATGGTGTCGCTTTTAGGATATTTTAACGTTTTCCATTTGCTTTTTTATTTTTTTTATAGCACAAATCACTAGTGAAACAAAGCCATCCACTGACTCAACCAAGCCTCCTTTTAGATGTTTCAAGATGAAAGCCAGGAAAGGGAAGAATATTGTTCTAGAGTCCTCCACATCCTCATCCTCATCCTCATCCTCCTCCAAGGAGTCTTTGGAAGGAGTATCAACTTGCAAGGTTTCCCTTTCATTTGTGGACACTGTAAGGTTATACATAAAACCCCTTGCTTCACTTCAGAATTTTTTAGCAAGTCCCTTTTGTTTTTTTCCAAAACACTAGTTGAAGCAAAGCGCCATTCACAAACTCGTCTAAGCCTCCTTTCAAACATTTCAAGATAAAGCTTGAAAGGGAAGAATATTGTTGCTCCTCAGCCTCTTCCATGAATGAAGTAGTACCTGTTGCTGAGGTTTCTCTCCATCTATGAACAAGGTAAGTGTTAAGTGGTGTCGGAGGGTAATATTGTACTTGTACTTATTCCCTTATTAATATAAATAAATACATGTGATTAGAGATGTAAAAACCTTATTTGGTCTGTGCCTCCTTTTCTTGTAAGTCTCTTATTTCTTCTTGTCTTACATTCTCTTTCAACTCTTACACTTAACCATATAGTTTTAACTCGGTATTAGAGCAAAGAACTTTTCTGTTCTTTTTATTTTTTTTCCTTCTATTCGTTGTTTACCTGGGTGGTTGGTCCTTTTTTTCTTGATTGATAATGAAAAAAAGCTACTACTATGATCAACTAGGGTAAGATGTTTACCAGAAAAAGTTTCAATTTTTTTTGCTTTTTGGTTGTTTATTTTTTCAATTTTTTTTTATTTTTTGGAAAAATACGTTCGATTTTTTGAATCCTCAATTCTGTTAGTGTTTTGGTCGATTCATCACTTGGGTGACACACTATGGGGACCGACCAGGTGTTTCAAGGCCTCTCTTGGCTTTAATTGATGATTCTAGATGGGTTTTGATTGGTTTTTGGCTTCCTAGTGCTGTCAGCATTCTTCCACAGTGTGTTTTGCTTTTCTTACTCCAGCCAGTCTATTTCTGGCCCTAGTTTGATGTTGTTGGGATGTGTATGTTGGGAAATAATTTTATTTTGATTTGTTGCTTTTTTTGGGTGTGCTCGCACTGTCTTAGGCCATGGCAAATGATGGCAAGACCTCTGTGTGCAGCGAGGTGAAAGATTCGAGTCCAACTGTCACTCTCGGTGATAATTTCTCTTTTTAGCTTATTTCTGTCAAGTTGGATAGCACTCTTTTTAGTTGACCATTACTACTTGTGCATGTCCGGTTACATCAAGGGAGTTATCAAGGCTCCCAAGGAGGATGGACCAGCCCAAGAGGAATGGCATAAGGAGAATGCTCTTGTCATGACCTAATCAACTCTAATAAACTCTATTCATCCTAGTATTAGCCGCTCTTTTGTTTTGATGGATACTGCTCATGAGTTCTAGACTGATACTATTCAAATGTATTCCTAATGTGGTAATGATGCCCAAGCCTATGAGCTACCAAAAAAAATACGGGGTTTGATCATAAAGATAAGTCTCTTGCCGAGTACTATACCGAATTGAGTAGTTTGTGGCAATAGCTTGACTATTAACTTCCAGGCTGTTTGTTCTTGACATGCAACCCTTCAGCAAATGGCGTCAAAATAGAGGGTCTATGATTTTCTTGCTAGTCTTAACATCGAGTATGAACAAATTCGTGTTCAAGTTCTCAGCCGACATCCTTTTCCCACTCTGCGTGAGGCATATGCTTGTTTTCAACCAGAAGGGAGCATGCATACTGCTATGGTTCATCAGCTTCTCCTAGATCGTTTTGCTTTAGCTTTTTCTTTTTCTTTAAAGGATGGCATTGTTCTCCTTCCAAGCTTGTTGGCAAAGGTAACAGTGGTAATCATGGTCAGATTACTTGTGATTATTGTGGGAATGACTGCCATGATAGGGAACATTGTTAGAAGTTACATGGTCACCCTACTCGAGGGCAGGGTAGTGGCCGTGGTGGTTTTGTTTGTTCACATTCCAATCTCTCTAAGTCTTCTTCCATCACCTCGGGTGATTCTGCCACACTTTCTCATGATGAGTTACACACTCTCTAACGTCTAATGGCTCAGCTTGATTCATCCTCTTCTCCTGCTTCTGATCCTACTTCCTTTTTCCAACTTTGCTTCCATATGTATTCCTACCAATGCCTTGAGCACTTTTTCTTCGCATTCTCAGATCATTGATTCTAGCGTTATTGACCATATGATAGGTTTGACACATCTTTTTTACTCTTTCTTTCCTTGTTCAAGCAAGGATAAAGTAAGAGTTACTGATGGGTCTTTTTCTTGTGTCTGGGACAGGCTTTGTTCATCTCTTTCATTTGTTCTTCATTTCTCTTTTGTTAAATTGTTCCGTAAACTTTTTATCCTTCTAGTTCGTGATCCGTGTCAACATCAGCCACACTAGGTTCCCCTATTATAGCTTCTCTTAGAAGCTATCTTTTAGTTTTATCCTTCTTTGAGTATCTACAAGTAATGGTTGCCCTTGTGGCCAACTCAAGCAAGTTGCAAAACTCCGTGCCTTCAAACTTCTTTCTAAGCTCGAAGTTAAGGCTATTTTGGGAAGCCTAACATATTCGTCTCTGGTAACACCACTTATCATTTGAACGTAGCCTTCTTGAACTTGGTAATGCCGGTATCTATTGACTCTCTAGAAACCTAGAAGAATCATGGTGCATGAAGTTGGTTGTTTTGGTACAAATTTCTTGCCTCTTCTCTACCAGTTATGACTCCTACTGGGCATGCCGAAAGTTGTTTCCCTCATATGTGATCAAGGACTAACAATTGACTATTTGTGATGGTAATCTAGACTGAATGCAATACAAATGTGACAATGCACATTAGGGTTGTTCAATAAATCACCCGATGTACCCGACCAATCCGACTTTAAAAATCTTGTAATGGATGATTTCGACAAAGGAAACGGTTGGCTGCAGGCAAATAGTTCCAAAAATTTGTCTGTTGGTCAAGCTTCAATTTTCTAAGAGGCTTAACTATTAATCGACCAAACTAATTAAATATTATAAATTTTATAGGTGTCACAATCTTGTTTGTTAGCTAGATTACATCTTATTTTTTCTTAAAATATTTCTCTCTTCCCAAATTCTTATCTGCAGACTCTCCAATAAAGTTTTTGAACAAAGGAGAAGTCATTATTACACTTTCAGAAAGTAGGTCTGCCTAAGCCTAGTTCCTATCCCCAAAGCATAGGGTTTGATGGTGATAGCAATTATCTTTGATTATTTTCTTTTATTCTTTCATTCATCTCATCTTATAATCTAGTTTTGTTGAACTTCACACTCAGTATTTCAGTCCTCACGCCTCATATCACTCTCTATTATCTTCTCTTGTTCTATTTTCTCAAAATTTATAATTTCTCAAAACCCCTCATCTCCCTCTTACCCCCTCCGCTTCATACAAACCACAGTTCTTGTAATGGTGATTTTGAAAGCAAAGAAAGACAAAGAAGGCTTTAGTTGGAAGTCGTTCACCAATAAATGGTGATATATATGTGCTACAAAATTGATCAGCAAAAATAAATCTCTTTTCTTTCCTTCACTCTTCCTCAAATCTGGATATCTATTCATATATATATATAGTTAGATATATCTGTATATGTATAGATTAGGTTTAAAAAGAGAGTAAAGTCACCAGATTTGTCCAACTAGCTTGCCCGACGAAAACCGACCCGACTGTCAAAGTCTGTTTCAAAGAGTGCGGTTTCGATCAATACTACGGTCGAAATCAGATGAAAGAAATCTCTGGCCGACATAGTCTGTTCAGGTAGTGGGCCAATGACAAATGCAAACCGACTCAACCTGTGAACAGCCCTAATGCACATATGGATGCTTCTAACTTTCTACAGGCATCGTGTGTGGCTAAGGGGACCAGCCGCTGGTTCTTGTTTTGCCTCGAGTGACTTTATTGTTTCAATTTGTTTGGAAATAGAAACATATGGGAATGACAATAATTTATATGAAAATGTTTGGTACAAAAACTAAAACCTGTAGAAATGTTAATATATTCTCAATGATTAAATAGTTGAACATGTTGAGGTCTATAAATATTATATTCCTATTAACAAATGCTGAAAGCTTCCTTGGAGAAAGTGTTTGCCATTGTAAGAAAAAAAACCTAAAAAAATGTATATCTCTAGTATTAATAGTGATGGGGAAAAAATGTATCTGTATCTATTATCTTTATAAAAGTACGTTGCGGTAACAAAGAAAGAGCATTGGTGACGTACTCAAGCTTGTTTCATCTTCTCCTCTCTCTCTCTCTCTCTCTCTCTCTCTCTCTCTCTCTCTCTCTCGATATATATATATATATTTGGATACATTTCCTCTATATTTATTTTCTCCTCCTTTCTTGTTTCTCAGTTTCCCTAATAAATTTAAGAATTTTCTTTTATTTTCTATATCTTGGTATGTTTCTTTCGTAGTATTTTGTTATGTTTTGGGTATATTTTGGTGGAAACATTGAAATTTCAGTATTCCAATAATGTTTTGTTTTGGTTTACAAGGAAACGGAAATATTTTGCTTGTTCCAATGGAAAAAGAAATAAAATTTTGTTTCATGCTTGGCCCCAACTCAAAAAAAAGTATTAACTAGATAAAACTTTTATCAGCTTGGCAACCAACCATGCCTTCTATTAAAAGGGGTTTAACGGTAAATGGTTGATAATTTTTGTGAATTTTGAGGCGCAAAATGATGGTGATGAGTATAGTTTCTGTGCTTTTTTTCCTTTCATTTGTGCTAAAGGAGATGGTGTTCAATGTTTAATTAGTTTACTTTTGTCCACTACTTACGAACGTTAGAATTATGAATTTCTAAGCGTATCACAAAAACAAATATGGTTATATACATTCTTTTTTTTGCATCTGTCCTTGTTGATTGGTCTTTTATTTTTCAGTTAGTTTCCTTAGCATATACGTGCTACAAACCTTATCTTATGTTGGCGCCCTAATTTGTCATCCTTGTATTATAGATCTCAAGCTCTGATTCTGATGTTGAGAATGATAATAATTCACGTACTATATCACAAGATCTTGAAAAGGCTGTTCAGGATGTTATACAACCCCTTTCTGAGCTGAGAGTTGATGCACATAGTAATGGTAAAAGATAATTTGAAGTTTGTTTAGCCAACAAGTCTTTCCTCTTTTTTGACAGTATTGTGTAATGAGCTTGAAACTGAATGCAGATGAAGTAAATACTGGTTGTTCCTCTTGGAGATCAGAGCTTTCAAAGATTGATGTTTGGTATGCCTCTTATGGATCTAATATGTGGAAATCAAGATTCCTCTGCTATATTGAAGGTGGACAGGTAAGTCCACAACCCTCCTTGCTTTAAAACTGCCCCTTATAATAAAGAGGAGAGATTCATGTTCTTGACCTAGATTTCTTAAAAGCCTTGCCCTTTGATTAAAATGAAAAACTCTGAAATATAATGTTCTGTAAGGTGGGTGTTGTATGTTTCAATCTTCTTTCCATTTCTCTCCTTTTTAAATATATATATATATTGATTTTAAGATCCAATTGATACCATAGAATGCCCCAAATTGTGAGATACAAAGTCTGCTAAAATGGCCATCTATCTCTCCACCAATGTCTGCACCAGAATTAGAGGATTGCATGTGTAATGTACTTGATTTTCTGTTTAGGAGAGGTAATTCTGGCTAGGTACACGTCAAAATTTTCATGGAAGACTACTTTGTAGCAAGATTTGATCTTTTCTGTTTTTTTTTTTTTTTTTCTTCTCTTTCAACTGACTTCAGAAACTATTATGAGATTCACATCTGCCATGCTATAGGATTGTTCTTTATCTTTTTCTTTTTTCTTTTTAAAAAAAAAAAAAAAAATCATGTCCATAGTCCACAAAGCATGGGATCCTGGAGGGGTTGCTTGAATTCGTTCTTTCATTTTCTCCATTCTTGTTCTGTTTGTCAAAAATGACTTTCAGGTGGAAGGCATGAAAAATCCATGTACCGGTTCACTGGATAAAAGGCCACCAAAAGAGATTATATGGACGACTGTACCTCATCGTTTATTCTTTGGTCGTGATCATACGAAAACATGGGGTCCTGGAGGGGTTGCTTTCCTTGATCCTGAAAGTAACTCTCAAGATAAAGCTTACATGTGCATGTACAGAATCACGTATGTGATTGTTGTGGCTCTCTTCTCATTTCCATTTTAAACTGCTTTTGAGGTGTAGCTTTTTGTAACTCCATCACAAGGGTACAACTTTTTAGACGATTCCTTAATGATGTAAATGACCTCCCAGTGTAGCACTTTTAATATTGAATTTTGTGTGCCAAAGGTTTTCTCAAGTTGATTGATAGTTCTTTTGGTTTCTTAACAGGCTTGAGCAGTTCAATGATGTTTTGCTTCAGGAGAATGTTCCAGGCTATGATATGAGTTCTCCTTTGTTTGATTTGACTGATTTAGATTCTGTCATGAAGAATCAGTACTTCTCTGTGGAGGCATTGGAGGTATATTTTATTATCTAGTATGCATAGTTCGTTTTTCGTGATTCTTGTTTTCTTGAGAACCTTTTTTTTTCTTTTTGGATAAATTACAGTGACTTACTTGGTAATTGGGCTGGGATAAATTTAGCCCCATTTGTTCAGAAAAATTACAGCAACTTTTTTTTTTTTGTTTTTTGTTTTACAGTCACATTAAACAATAGACAATATGGAATATGATGATGTCATTGACTTTTTAATTAAAATACAGAAACGAGTTTCCTTATTCCTTATTGAAATTAATTGGCTATGTTTCTAAACTAATTCCTCACCATAACAGAAATGGCCAAGCCACCAAACACCCCTCTTCATTTTAACCAGACATCCCTCTTCCACCTTAGCAACCACCTCCGTGCAGCAGACCCCACCCATTAGTACCTTTGCCACCACTACATATAATGCCTCACATTTCATATATATAAATATAAACACAACCAATAAAGGTCAAACCATAACCAACCACAATCAGCCCATCACATTAGTGAGATGAGGGAGGGTGGAGACAGAGAAGTTGGTTGGCATTTTCCGAATTTGATGATGACAAAGATTCTAGATTTTGGGGAATTTTAGAAGGCATATTGCTGGTTGAAACCAGAGGACCACAATACAGTCTAACAATAATGATAGTTTATGTTGCGCATCTTCGACAAAGGTCTTAGGTGGCAGTGAAGCTAGTGTCAGTGTCTATGGCATGTGGTGATTGTTTTTTTTTTCTTTCTGATTGGTGAGGAGAAAAAGGGTGATTGTGGTGAGAAGAAGACAATGGTGGGTTTAACAGTTGAGAAGGGGGGTTATTACAGTGGCCATGGTTGTGGTGAGCACTGGGCAAGTGCGAGAGCAAGGGCTGTGCCATGACGTAGCCACTGCCTTCTCTTTTTCACATAGTGGGTACCAAGGAACCATCTTGAGCCAATTAGTACAAGTTTGGTAAATATGTGACCTCTACATGGATTCATGTAGTTGTTGGGAGGTCTTTTTTATTATTTTAAAGACGGCATTCATTTTTATTTTTCCAAGGAATACCTCGGGTACTGCTCACATTCAAGGTGCAGCATAGGAAAAGATTTCATTTTCTATAACCAAGCATCTCAATTTGTCTTCTCTCACTATTTGAATGTTGTTTTGATAGGGAGGCTGGTACTATAACGTCGTACACATGGGGAATGAAAATGGCATTCCAATACTGACAATGACGTAAGTGCATTAGCTCAATTCATCTATTTCCAACTCATTACATCATTTTTGAATTCAGGCCAAGACAGTTCATAAGAAAATGAAATTTTAATTTAATTGTGTTTTATTCAGGTGCACCATTTCTGATGTCGAAAACTTCAAGTCTGGGAAGTTTCCCTCATCTGCCCCTGCCAAAGGATATGTTAATATATTGGTTAGAGGCCTTGAAGAAGGAAAACAGCTTTCAGAGGAGGCAGCCATGGCTTACATTCTCGAAGCTTCTACAAAACCACTATTGTGATTGTGACTGTCTTTGTAAATGACTTGAATTACAAGTTTACCAAGACACATTGATGTTGGGTCATAGACACCGTTTATTTTGGGAGCAGTGGTATTGCTGTTCCAACCATTATATATATAGTCCTAGTAAACTTGTAGGTATTGTGTAAATGATTTGCATATACATATATATATATATATTGTTCTAGTAAAACTTGTAGGTATTCTATTATATGATTTGCAGTCTCTGTGATTTCTTTTAACTTTTGCAACTGATGCATTAGTAGATATCATGCTAATTTTGATTATTCTCTTAATAATTAACTAGCCTATCACCCGTGCTATGCACGGAATAATTATAAATATTTATATTTGTTTTTATTTTTTTAATATATAAATTAAATACATGGAGTTTGACCGAGGAGTTTGAAAGAATTTAATAAGTGTTTATTTATTTATTTAAGAGGCATTTACACAATAATTATATAGGTCTCTTGGGGATGCAAAAAGTAAGGAAATTATGATTTCATTTATTGCGTTATTCATTTAATAAGTGTAATTATTATAAATTAAATACATGGGGTTTGATCGAGGAGTTTGAAAGAATTTAATAAGTGTTTATTTATTTATTTAAGAGGCATTTACACAATAATTACATGGGTGTCTTGAGAATGCAAAAAGTAAGGAAATTAGGATTTTATTTATTGCGTTATTCATTTAATAAGTGTAATTATTATAAATTAAGTGTTTATTATAATCAATAGTGTAATTATTACAATCTTTGAACCAATCACCAATTACCAAGTCAATTTTTTTTTTTAAAAATATTAAAAAATCAGATAAGTAGGATTGACATGTTGGAGCTTCCACAAGCTTTGAATTTTAAAAGACCCTTTTCCTTAATATATAGATTGGAATCCTGATTCTCCTGAGACACAGAAAAGAAGAGAAATTTTGTTCATTTTAGCATTATGAAGCATTCAATCCATCATCTTTATCTTGCCTTCAATTGGCATGATGACTGGTTATCATAAAAATCAAGATGCATATAATTTCTCACAGTAATGTTAGGCATCATGAAAAAAATGTCATGAAAATAATCATGAAAGATTTTACACTTTTGGATTACACATGCAATAAGACACCACGCACTAATCAAAAAATGAAAAATCTTCATTATGCATTTCATGATATTTTTTCATAACCCCTAACATTACTCAATTTCTCACTTCCTCCTTGCACCAGACTTTGGTTTTCACCAGCAAAGCTCATATTTCAATCTTCATACAGTTTAGTGTAAGAAGATTCCCCATCCATTCCCCCCCCCCCCCCCCCCCCAAAAAAAAAAATGGAAAATCTTCATTATGCATTTTATGATTTTTTTTTTATGATCTCTAACATTACTCAATTTCTCACTTCCTCCTTGCACCAGACTTTGGTTTTCACCAGCAAAGCTCATATTTCAATCTCCATACAGTTTAGTGTAAGAAGATTCCCCATCCATCTCCCCCCCCCCCCCCCCCCCCTACCTAAATCGACTTTAATTGAGATGACTGTTTTCCAATAATGAAGTGCATAATTTGGAAAGGCAAGTCTAGAAAGAGAGGCACACTTACTACACAAACATGTGACACGGGCAAGTCTCCAAAGAGAGGCAAACTTCTACACAAACATGCTACATGATACCTCAGGCTGAATGTCTGAAGTGTGTCCTAGTCTTGAAACAATCCCGGTTCTCGAAAAAAGAAAGGCTCGAATGGCCTGAATCCAAACGATATCGTTTGGTTTTTTTTTTCCTGTACTTTATCATTTTTCTGATTTTCTAAAGATGAAGAAGATGAAGGTAAAGAAAGAAGAAGAAGAAGAAGAAAGAGTGAGAATCAACACATCATCATCTTCAACAACATCAACACAGAGAGAGAAAATCAACATCTTCATCAACACATCATTATCAACATCTTCATCAACATCATCATCATCAACATCTTCATCATCATCAACAACAAAAAAAAATTTCCCCTTCACCCTCAGATGTACTGGAAAGGGGGGAGGGGGGGGGGGAAAAAAAAATGAAGACAACAGAAGGGCGATACCCACCAGCAGAGAGAGAGAAACACCACCATCACTGTCAATCTTCCTTCTCTTCCTCCTCTGCCATCACCGCCATCGCCTTTTCTCTCTTCTATCTCTCTCTCTCCTCTTCTCTTCTCTTCTCTTCTCCCTCTGTTTGTATTTGCAAGCCAGAAAAAGAAAAGAAAAAGAAAAAAGAAAAAAAAAAAAACCCAAAACATCGTTTTGAATATTCAGGCCAATTTCGAACCACCTTTTTCGAACAACAAAGTATTATTTGTCTTGAAAATATTTAAATACTAGTAGGAAAATATTTAAATAATAATAGGACAAGTTCGGACATGCATCCAGCACATGTTGAAAAGCATCCGACAAGTGTCATCATCCAACACAGACACGTCACCTTAAAAGTATTTGTACTTCTTAGTACAGAAGCTACAGTCATCTGTTTCAACATTTCTATCTTATCAATCACTGAATTCTTAACCAAGCTGTTCAGCCATGTTGTGCTTCAAGAGTGAGTATTCAAAATCTACAAATGCTTTCTACTTTGTTCAGTGGATTAATAGACCATTCTGAATAAATTACTTTATACACCAAATAGAATTTCAGATCAAAATGCACAACCAAGAGTGCAAGGAGTGAAATCAAATTTTCAAATGACTGTTGTATATTCAAAAGTAAAGATTTATTATTCAAAATTCAATAAAAAATACAACAAATCGCAATTCATCAACAGAATTGCACAATCTCTCCTCCCCTTACTTTGAACTCAAAAACATAATCATTAAAAGCAAAAGCCTTCTTTTGAACTACATAATATGTGTTTCTGCTTAGCAACATAGAAGAAGAAGCTTCTGTAACTCTTTTAACTCATACAAGGACTTTGTGATAACAGATGTTGAATTGGTGTATTAACAAAAAAGAAATAAAAATAAAGTATCACACACACCCAGTTCAGGTAGGTAATTCATGGGCCAAAAATTTCCATACTTTTTGCTTGTAATTACCAATCACCTTCTCACCGCGATTTTAATGTAGCATGCCCCGAGTCATCCAAATGTTTATGTAGTTTATTCCTGTCAAATGACAAACATCCAAAGGATAAAAAACTAAACAAGAAATAAGAGAATACACAACAAACAGTAGAGATAGCTAAGAAATGTTTTTAGAAAAATAAAACTAAAATAGCTAGTACAAGAAGTACCTCGATTGAAAGTCCTCTCCGCATGCGTCACATATAGTGCTAGAATCTTTTGATGTGGCCTGAGTTGAAAAGGAAGATGTCATTCATGATTAGAGACAAGGAGTACAAGCAACCAACTTGTGAGATTTTATTTTGTACTGAAAATGTAAAAACTAAAACAGGACTAATTTCACTATATTATTCAACTTCTACAATATAACAAGCAACAGAAACATAAGAAAGTGGTGTGTAATGTCGGACAGTGTGTCAGACACTGACACGACACTTCATCCACACACATCTAAACATGTTCTACTACTACAAAAATTCTATTTGAGAACACATCTATTGCTCTCAGACATATTAAACAACACATTACAAGTTTGAATAAAATAACTTGAAATCTAATAAAAAAATAAACACAACATCATAAATGTACACTAAAAAATTTCATGCATCATTGCCTGCGACTGTTCATTCTTATATGTGTCCCCCATGTATTGTGTTTTAAAATTCAGAACTGCTGGGTAGCTCGAACATTCCCTGGCCTAAATGGCTCGAGTTGCCAAAATGACATCGTTTTGGCACCATTTTTTTTTTTATTTCTTTTTCCTTCCCCCTCTCTTCTTCCTCTTCTTCCTTCCCCCCTCTCTTTTTCATTCCTTTTCTTCCTCTATTCTTTCTAAATCCAAACTCATAATCAAAATCATTTTTTTTCCCCCTTTTTCCTCTTCTTCCTCCTCTCTTCTTCCTCTTTTTCCTTCCCCCCTCTTCTTCCTCTGTTCTTTCTGAATCCAAACTCAAAATCAAAATCAAATTTTTTCTTTTCTTTTTCCTTTCCCCTCTCTTCTTTCTCTTCTTCCTTCACCCTCTATTTTTCCTTCCTCTTCTTCCTTTGTTCTTTCTGAATCCAAACTCATAATCAAAATCAATTTTTTCTTTTTCCTTCCCCCTCTCTTTTTCCTTCCTCTTCATCCTTTGTTCTTTCTGAATCCAAACTCATAATCAAAATCATTTTTTTTTTTCTTTTTCCTTCCCCCTCTCGTCTTCCTCTTCTTCCTTCCCCCTCTCTTTTTCCTTCCAATTCTTCCTCTGGTCCTTCTGAATCCAAACTCAGAATCAAAATTAAAACCAATTGCAAGAGTTTTGAATCAAAAATAAAACCAATCAAAAAGAAGAGGAAAAGACAACACCAAAACCTCAAACCAACAATCAGACCAGTCTATGTAAACTGAAAAAATCATGAGAACCAAATTCATAATATTATGAGGAAAGAAAGCAAACTAAACATATGTGGGATTTAGCATATACATACACACACATATAATTCAAGTGCAGATGTGGAATCAAGAGGAGTAGGAAACACACAAACAGAAATAGTAGACATCAAATTTGGAGCTTAAGTGGCCATCATAATGGCCTAATATTTATTAAAGACTAATGCTATATGCACAAATTAATGCACTAACTAGTGTATCAATTGATGATGTGACATAATATAAGATGTTTTTGGTATTTGTAATTTGAATAATGAATGGGATTAATAATAATATCATAACTAGTGTTGATACATTAGTTAGTACATTAATTGATGCATATAACACCACTCTTTATTAACAGATCATTATTGCAAGAGTATTGAATCAAATATCAAACCAAAACCCATAACTCGATTTCAAGTGAACAAACCTCACTGACCTCACTTCTTCACATAAAACTAAAAACCCAGTTCTTAATTTACAGATTATGAAGATCAAAACAAAACCCAGAACTTGAATCCCCTGAGAAAGAGAACAAAAAAAAAAAATCTTTTTCAAACCCAATTCAGACTAAATCAAACCCAAATCAGTTCAAAATCAAACCCAAATCTGCTGAGACAGCCATAGATCACTTTTCCTCTCCCATAAAATCAAATCAGAATTTGCAAAACAGAGATGCTTTTGGAGAAGGAGAGAGAGAGAGAGAGTAGGTTGGGATTGTGTGATAGATAGGAGAGAGATGGAGGAAAGAGAAAGAGAAAGAGAAAGAGAAAGAGAAAGAGAAAGAGAGAGACACCAGGAGTGTTTGAAGAATAGAGATAAAGAGGAGAGGAGAGGAGAGGAAACAGATAGAGGAGAGAAAAAATTTCACTTTTTGGGTTACTCGAGCCTCGAGCTACAGAGCATTTTTCTTTAAAATTTTGTCTGCATCTGTGCTTCATAATCCAGGAAAGTACTTTGAATGACTGCAATTATCTTTAATCAAAAGGCACAACAAGACTTGATAGAGAGTTTTTTGAATATACTGGCCTAGTTTGAAAACAAACTATTTTAGTAATTATTTGACATTTTACGAAAAGATACTTAAAAAAATAAAGAGAGATATGACAATTTATAATGACTTTTTAACTAAAATAATTACTCCCAAATGAGGCTTTAAATAATAATTTCTCACTCAGAAGTGAAGCAAATTGTTTTATCAACTTTTCAGTGTCATATCCCAATTACTTGGATTTTAGAAGCACTCAACATCGAACATCATTAAGTTTGCAGAAGTTAAAACTTTATGTATAAATAATTAATCTGAGAGATTTAGCCTATGTTTGATTGGGAGATTTGGAGAGTAATTTAGAAAAGGTAAGGAAAAAAAAAATGTAAAACTAGGTGAAATGTAAATATATTTTATTCACATTTCACCTACATTTTTCCTTTCCCTTTTCCTTTCCAAATCCTACAGAGTTAGGGTGTCCAGCAAGCTGATATAGTTAGATAATCACAAATAAACACACCAATGGCAGTACACCAATCCTAATATAAGTAGAAAACAATGACATAGATCAGGAAAACAGAAGCCAACTCCAGGAGTATCCGCACCTTCTGTTTCTTCCCTTTGGATGAGTTCTTTGATTTGGCATTCACTTCTTTCTTGGCCACGTCTTTCTTGGGCATACCCTTTTTGTCAACAGGTTGTTTTGGAACCTTATGACTCTTTACTAATTGATCATCTCCTTCACCATTACTTTTTCCTAATTGATCATCTCCTTTACCATTACTCTCATTTTCGACAAAAGCATGAGACGAAGTCTCACCCTCACGTGAACCATCATTGCGCCCATTATTTTCCCCAAATTGACCACTGGTTTCAGTTGCATCAGCCGTAGTAGTAGTTTCTTCATCATATCTTCCACCCCTCTCGCCTCTTGCTCCCCTTTTTCTTCTAGTACTCTTGAGGTTATTATATGCCATAAAATCCATTTCATCGCTACCATTTTGGCCACGAGTTTTTGTTGTAGAAGCCTTGGCTGGATTCACATTTTTCTTATTCTTGTGCCCAGACACCATTGCTTCAAGAACACTTGCTTCTTCATCATCATCATCAGACCCAAATGACTCATTCACACCTTTTGAACTACCACCATCATCAATATCAACAAACCCTTCTTCCTCAATAGATTGAGCTTCATCATCAACACCCCTATTCTGTTTTTGTAATCGAAAACTATCTCCAAATTGCTTGGTTACCTCATCAACCCCATCATCTGCCGAAACAAAACCATTGTCACCCAATTCCCCTTCTTCTTTTCCCTCTTCTCTCTCATTTTCAATCTCTTCATCACCAAAAGCTTCCCTCAACTCTGCCACCTTCTCCTTATGCTTCTTGGATTGCTCGTGATTCTTCCACTGCTTCTCACTCTTAAACTTCTTCCCACAAACCACACAATACAACTCCTTCTTGTTCTTCTCATCCTCCTCAATTGCATCATTATCATCCTCAATCTCCTCAACTTTCGCCCAATCGGGCTCCTCATAAGCCCTCGCCCGCTCCATCTTCAGTCTCTCAATCTCCTTCTTCTTCTCCCTCTCCTCCTCCCTCTTCCTCTCCATCTCCTCATTCCTCTTCACCTGCATATCAATAACCCTCTTATCCCTCTTCTTCACAAACTCTGCCAAACCCCTCACCGTCTCGTTGTACTCCCTCCTCGCCTTCTTCCTCACCTTCTTGTTCTCCTCCTCCATAACCCTCCTCGACTTCCGATTAGGCCCCGCCATCACATCATACTGATCAACCCAACAAAAATCCATCACAGTCACAAACCCTAACCAATAACCATAAAAGGCCGATACCTGGTTGTACGGACTCTGCAAATTTCCCATCAAGGGAGCCTCTTTGACGGCCTCTAACCCTAACCCTAACTTCTTGGCGAAATTCAACTCGTTGGAGTAGACTTTATGAAATACATCGGCGTAGACATTGAAGAAGCCCTTGGGGGAGTCGGAGTAGCCGGAGAAGACGGAGTTGGAGAAGAAGGAGAAGAGATCAGGGATGGAATTGGAATTGGAATTGGTGGAATCGGAGAAGAGGATTTGGGAGCGGTGAGAGTCGTACCAGGAGCGTTCGCGAGGGTCGGAGAGGACTTCGTAGGCGTTGACGAGTTCTTGGAAAGAGGCAGTGGCGGCGGAGGAGGAGAGGCCGGACTGGACGAGCTTGTCGGGGTGGCGCTGGAGAGCGAGCTTTCTGTAGGCGGAGCGGATCTCGTCGGAGGTGCAGTCGCGAGGGAGGCCCAGCACCTCGTAGAGGCATCGCTTCTCCGACGACGCCATTGTTGGGGTTGGCGCGACAGATAGAGATTCTCTTTCTGTGTTTCTAGGGTTCCTGGTTCTCGTTGGCTTGCATCACATCAGATTCTTATATTTTACCTTAGAATATTATTAAAAAATTCTTTTTCTATTTTCTTAGGAATCAACTTTTCATCTATTTCACTTAAGGTTGGTTTGGGGTGTCTTAAAAAAGTGTACTTTTTATCTTTTTACGAAAAGATGTGCAAAAAAGTAGAGAGGTGATGTGATGAAAAAAAGATAAAAAGATAAAAAGATGGATTATATAGATTATGCCAAACAAGGCTTTAATAAGGACTGATTTGAAATGATTTAAATAAATATATTTTTTAATTTGTTGTAAAATATAAGTTGTACAAGTTAGATTTGAAGGGATATAATTTAAATGAGATGATATGACTTAAATAGGATAGTAATTTTTTAACTTTTTGAGAGTATCCCAAAACAAGGCTTAAATTTCTTCTTTTTTTTTTCTAAAATATTATTAAAATATCCTTCTCTTAAAATATTATTTTTTATCTGGATCCGACAGATTAGAACAAGTTTTTGTAATCTTTGACTAGATTATATTACATCAATGAAAATGGAAACGATAAGAACGAAACAATATAATATAATCAATCAATCAAAAAAGGCTTAGAGAATTATAAATGTTAGCTTAAAGTATTGGTAAAGCACATAAAAGCAAAATCTAGTAATTCCAATAGATGATCAGAAATTATAATTCAAAACTCTGTAAGAAAATCATTAAGAAAGAGAGAAGACATTGAGAAACTATAGATGATTTCTTCCTTTCACTTCTGCAATTGTCATATATATATATATATATATATAGAGAGAGAGAGAGAGAGAGAGAGAACATCGAAGGTTTGAAAATGGACAGAGTAGAGCAGTGACTAGGGGGCGGTCGACCGACCAAACGTTCGGATGGACAACCGACGAATCAAGTTTGCCCAAATCACTCATCTGGGACATCCAGGTGGACGACCACTGTCAGATATGAGGGAGCTGTTGGAACAATCTTTTGTGTAAATAAAATAAATTGAAATAAATTCAAACAAAATAAAATAAAACTTACAGAATTTATTTTGTTGAACTGAATAAATAATTAAAGACAAAGTCGAGTGTATGACACTCTATCCTTAAGACAGATTCGCCCCGCTACGATGCTTACGGTTGAGTGGCGTCTATCTCCCAGGATACAATGATCTTCACAAATTTGTAGTAGCACTCCAAACAAATTTGTTCGGCGAACTCGAACCTTGTGTTCTATACTCTCTTTAAATTTATTCTAAAACTAACATGAAGAAATAATGCAAATAGAAAAATCTGGACAGCAAGAGAAATAAAATTCAGACAGATTTTTTCGTATCCAAGATTGCAAAAAATGGTCTGAATTTATAGGTAAAAACCTGAACCCGAACAGGTACCAAATTGAAGTGAATAGGTGCACACACTATTCAAACAGATAACTGTTGAATAGTGATCTGACCGTTGCAAAAAACAAATTTTCAAACTGTTTGAAAAAAGATCCATTGGTGGAACAGTTTTAAAACTGTTAGAATTTTATTATTAAACTATTTGAATAGTTTAATCAATAAAGCCAATGGTGGAATAGTTTTTTAAAAACTGTTTGGAATATATATATTAAACTATTTGAATAGTTTAATCAATAAAGGAAGAGGTACAAACTTTAGAAAATCACTTAGGAACCCAAAATTTGAATTTAGATTTAAATTAAATTTCCACGATAATTTTTTTATTGAGAAAATTCAAATGAATTTTGTCTAAAAAATTAATGTTAGACCCGAAAACGACGTCAACTTTCCATTCACTCATAAATGGTTTTGACGTTTCGTTTTCACCGTGTGACTTGTCACGTGGCAAGGAACATTTCACCTCTTCGGACCCATCCCAAAATGACCCACCCTAAAAGACGTTTGGGGCCCACTCAATTTTTGGCTCAAAGTTGGCCAAAAATATGCCTATATTAAACCATTTTTCCAACAATCTCCCACATGAATGGAATTTGACGGAAAGAAAATGCAACAACATGATCTAATTACAGAGAGTACAGAAATTGAAAATATTCTGCAAAGGATAGGTAGCTTTTGGCTTTGAACCTTCCATTGTGAGACACTATCGGATTTACTAGCTAACTAGTGAACATGATGTCTTGAACTATTCAGTCGTTTGTGTAAACCAAGACAACAGAACTCACACAGTATATTCTCAGGCATAGTTTAGTTCTCACTATTGTGTTCATTTTGGCCAACCTGGTCTTTCATGAGTGCTCTAGAGAATTGTAGCCCTTCACAAATCTCATAGAACCGGCTCAGTTCACACTCATATAGGTGATTCTTATGAAGAGTATCCTGCCATACTCCACTAGGTTTACCTAGATATAAAAATCATTAAAATTTTACTTAACCTAAAATGCTACAGACATCACTTATTTCATCATAGAAATGGGTAGTAATTGGACTCTCAAGTGATCCTTCTGAGTCATTCACAACTCGATTGTCCCTTTGAACCTAGGTTTTGGGATCTCCAGTCAACTAGGTTGGGTTGCCGTTATGGTAACTCTTATTTAATAGGCTTTAGTCCCATTCCCCTCGATGAATTCTCAACTAACTCTCTTGCTAACCCTTTGGTTAGTGGATCTGCTATGTTGTCTTTAGACTTCACATATTCAATGGAATAATTCTATTAGAGAGTAGTTGTCTCATGGTATTATGTCAACGACGAATGTGTCGTAACTTACCGTTATACATATGACTCTGTGCTCTACCAATTGCTGATTAACTATCACAATGTATGCATATAGTAGACACCGATTTTGGCCACATTGGAATATCTTCAAGGAAGTGGCAAAGCCATTCTGTCTCTTCCCCTACTTTGTCTAAAGCTATGAATTCTGATTCCATAGTAGACCTAGCAATGTAAGTCTATTTGGAAGATTTCCAAGATACAGCCGTCCCACCAAGAGTAAAGACATACCCACTGGTGGACTTCGAGTCTCTAGTATCAGATATCGAATTTGAATCACAGTATCCTTTAAGTACTGCTGGATATTTAGTATAATTAAGCCCAATGTTACGAGTAAATCAGAGATATCTTAGAACCCTTATAATTGCTTTCCAGTGTTCTACTCCTAGATTACTCGTATATTTACTTAATTTACTTATTGCATAAGCTATATCCAGGCGAGTGCAGTTCATCAAATACATTAAGTTTCCAATAATTTGGGCATACTTTAATTGAGAAATACTTTCTTGTACCTTTTTAGATAGAAACAAATTAACATCTACAGGTGTTCTAGCAAGATGATCATCATCTTTACTGAATTTGTCAAGTATTTTCTCAATGTAATGAGATTGTGACAAAGCATAACCTTCTGATATTTTGGTAATTTTCATACTAAGAATTACATCAGCAATGCCTATGTCCTTCATGTCAAAATGTTTATTCAACATTTTCTTGGTAGTTTTAATCATATCATTATTACTACCTATGATGAGCATATCATCCACATAAAGACATACAATGATATAACCTTCGTCTGTGTTTTTAACATAAACACATTTGTCACACTTATTAATTTTAAATCCATTTGACATCATTGCCTTGTCAAATTTCTCATGCCATTGCTTTGGCGCTTGTTTTAAACCATATAATGATTTAACCAGTTTATACACTTTCTTTTCTTTTCCTGGAACAGAAAACCATTCTGGTTGTTCCATGTAACTTTCTTCATCTAACTCACCATTTAAGAAAGCGATTTTCACATCCATTTGATGAATTTCTAGATTGTATAGAGATGCAATGGCAATTAGCATTCTAATGGATGTTATTCTAGTAACCGGTGAGTATGTGTCAAAATAATCAAGACCTTCTTTTTGTCTAAAATCTTTGACCACAAGTCTTGTCTTGTATTTGTCAATTGATCCATCCGCTTTCAATTTTCTTTTGAAAATCCACTTATACCCAAGAGGTTTACAACCTGGTGACAAATCCACCAATTCCCAAGTTGATTTTACAAGATGGATTCAACTTCACTATTAATAGCTTTCTTCTATAAAAGAGCTTCAGAGCTGGACATGACCTCTTTAAAAGTTAAAGGCTCATTTTCTAACAAAAATGTTAGAAAATCTGGACCAAAAGATTTTGAGGTTCTAGCACGTTTACTACGCCTAGGTTCCTTTTCCTCATTTTGGTCTAACTCTTGCTATTGTTCTTGATCATGTTCTTGATCCTGACTAGTAATGGCATCATGAGATCTTTAATTGTTATTAGTCTCTTGTCCAGTCTTATTTGGAAATGCATGTTCAAAGAATGATGCATTCCGAGACTCAATAATAGTATTTACATGCATTTCGGTATGTTCTGATTTATTAATCAAAAACCAATATACACTACTACTCTTAGCATAACCAATAAAAATGCAATCAATGGTCTTAGGACCTATCTTAGTCTTTTTAGGACTAGGTATAGCCACTTTAGCCAAACACCCCCACACTTTTAAGTATTTGTAGGATGGTACTCTTCCATGCTACAATTCATAAGGTGTTTGATTCACTTTCTTTTAGGGTATTTTATTAAGTATATAATTAGCAGAAAGTATTGTTTCCCCCCACAAGTTCTGAGGTACTCCAGAACTAATTAATATGGCATTCATCATTTCTTTTAAAGTCCTATTTTTCTTTTCAGCAATTCCATTTTGCTGAGGTAAGTAAGGAGCGGTGGTTTGATGAATTATTCCATGTTCTTTACAAAACTCACCAAAAGGTGATTTATATTCACCACCCCTCTCACTTCTAATTTTCTTGATTTTCTTACCAAGTTGATTTTTAACTTTATTCTTATATTGAATGAAAGTTTCCAAAGCTTCATCCTTGGTTCAAATTAAATAAACATAACTATATCTAGTATAGTCATCTATAAAAGTGATAAAATACTTTTTCCACCTCTAGTTTGAATTGAGTTAAAATCACAAATGTCACTATGAATTAATTCAAGTGGTTCCGTACTTCTTTCAATTTAATGAAAAGGAGTTTTAGATAATTTTTCCTCAACGCAAATTTCACATTTATGATTTGAATCAATGTCAAATTTAGGTAAACATTCCATATTAATTAATCTACGCAAAGATCTATAATTAACATGTCCTAGTCTACCATACCACAAATTTGAAGACTCAAGCAAGTAAGAAGAAGATGTATTTTTATTAATAACTGAGGGTACAACCGTCATTACATTTAACTTGAAAAGGTCATCAGACATGTAAGCTTTTCCTACATATATCCCATTCTTAGTAAGTACAAATTTATCACTCTTAAATACTAGCCTAAACCCATTATTACTCAATAGTGATTCGGAAACAAGATTCTTGCAAATGTCCGGTACATGCAGCACATTGTTGAGAGTGAGTTCCTTTCCAGATGTCATCTTAAGTACAATCTTTCCTTGTCCTTCAACTTTGGAAGTTGAGGAGTTGCCCATAAAAAGTTGTTCACCATTGTCCACTGTAGAATAAGATGTGAACATCTTTTTGTCAGCACAAATGTGGCGAGTAGCACTAGTGTCCACCCACCATTCTTTAGCATTTCCGACAAGATTTGCCTCGGAAACAACTGCAGAAAGATTGATATCATTTTCACTATTGGAAATATTGTCCATTTCGGTCATATGGGCTTGAGCAAGCTTCTTGCTTGTTCTTCTTTTGCTTTTGCCTTTGCTACAGCAATATTTGGCCCGATATTCCTCTTTGTCACAGATGTAACATTTGTCATTAAATTTGTACTTTTTATTTTCCCCCCCTTTAGAGCCTTGTGATGAACTTTCTCTAGAAGACTTTTGTTTCTTGGTTTTTGAAGCATGTTCCACCACATTTGCCTTAAACTCCATAGGATGCTTACCAGCCCGCTTTTCAGAATTGCGGTTGTCCTCCTCAATCCTCAAACACATAATTAATTCTTCCATAGACATTTCTTTGCGCTTATGTTTGAGGTAGTTCTTGAATTCCTTCCAACCTTGTGGTAATTTCTCAATTAAGGCTGCAACTTGGAAGGATTCACTAAGAGACATGTCTTCTGCGTGAATGTCATGTAGAATGAGTTGGAGATCTTGAACTTGGTTGATCACAGTTTTTGAATCAACCATTACAAAATCCAGGAATTTGCCAACCACAAATTGCTTTAAGCCGGCATCTTCCGTTTTGTATTTTTTCTCCAAAGACTCCCAAAGTTCCTTTGCTGTCTTGATAGGACTGTAGACGTTGTATAATGTGTTGTTAAGTCCGTTCAAGATTTAGTTCCGGCAAAGGAAATCAGCATGCTTCCAGGCATTGACTGCAGTAACCACTTGCCGGTCGGTTTCATCCTCTTTCAAAATAGGAGCATTCTCACGGAGGAAATGAGCCAAGTTTAGAGTTGTAAGATAAAACAACATTTTCTGTTGCCATCTTTTAAAATCAATTCCTGAGAACTTCTCTGGCTTCTCACCGTGATTTACCGGTATTGTCACAACAGGAGAGGGGGTTGGCGTCATTGCAGCCACCACAGTAGTACTTGTTTGAGTATTGTTTTAGTAGCCATTAATTCTAATTTATAAAACAAAATTATAATTAGAATTTATACTACACAAAAAATTAATCCAAATTCACAGAATTAAATTCTATAAAAATAAAAGAAACAAGAATGTAAATTTTATTTTTCAATTAATTTGGAAATAAAATAAAATTTTATTTAACCAAATTAATTCTACACAGAAAATTAAATTTCTGTAACACTTCAATAATTAAAAAAAACTGAAACATAATTTTTTAATTAATGAACACTCAAAAATAAATTAAGAAAATCAAAATTAATTTCTGACAAAATTCCACAAAGATATATTCTAAATTGTTAATGACTCCAGTATATTACTACTAGTTGTCAAAGAAAATAGACAGTATATTACTACTATCTGTCAAATAGCATATAATCACTATTTGTTTTTCCAACCAGAATATTATTTTGTAAATCCACAGAAAATAATTTTCTTAAAGAAGAAAGAGAAAAGGAAACAAACGAAAAATTCTGTAAACAGAATAATTCAAATCTGTCTTAAGATTGTTGGAACAATCTTCTATGTAAATAAAATAAATTGAAATAAATTCAAACAAAATAAAATAAAATTTACATAATTTATTTTGTTGAACTGAATAAATAATTAAAGACCAAGTCGAGTGTGTGACACTCTGTCCTTAAGACAGATTCGCCCTGCTACGGTGCTTACGGTTGAGTGGCGTCTATCTTCCAGGATACAATGATCTTCACAAATTTGTAGTAGCACTCCAAACAAATTTGTCCGACAAACTCGAACCTTGTGTTCTATATTCTTTTTAAATTTATTCTAAAACTAACATGAAGAAATAATGCAAATAGAAAAATCTAGACAGCAAGAGAAATGAAATTCAGACAGATTTTTTCGTATCCAAGCTTGCAGAAAATGGTCTGAATTTATAAGCAAAAACCTGACCCCGAACAGGTACCAAATTGAAGTGAATAGGTGCACACACTATTCAAACAGATAACTGTTGAATAGTGATCTGACCGTTGCAAAAAATAATTTTTCAAACTGTTTGAAAAAGATCCGTTGGTAGAACAGTTTTAAAATTATTGGAATTTTATTATTAAACTATTTGAATAGTTTAATCAATAAAACCAATGGTGGAATAGTTTTTTTAAAACTGTTTGGAATATTATTATTAAACTATTTGAATAGTTTAATCAATAAGGCCAATGGTAGAATAGTTTTTTTTTTAAAATTGTTTAGAATATATATATTAAACTATTTGAATAGTTTAATCAATAAAGGAAGAGGTACAAACTTTAGGAAACCATTTAAGAACCCAAAATTTGAATTTAGATTTAAATTAAATTCCCACAATAATTTTTTTATTGAAAAAATTCAAATGAATTTTGTCTAAAAAATTAATGTTAGACCCAAAAATGACGTCAACTTCCCATTCACTCATAAATGGTTTTGACGTTCCGTCTTTACCGTGTGACTTGCCACGTGGCAAGGAACACTTCACATCTTCGGACCCACCCCAAAAGACGTTTGGGGCCCCACTCAATTTTGGGCTCAAAGTTAGCCAAAAATATGCTTATATTAAACCATTTTTCCAACAGGAGCTACAGCGACTTCCTACAAATAAGGAATCACTGTAGCAAATATTAGTTTAAGGTGGCTTATAAAGGAGCTGATGGGGTGGTATCAAGGACCTCCAACCTCTTAAAATAGGTAAGGGAATGATTTTAGGGGTTTGACACAATGCTCTTAGTTATTGATTTTGAAATGTTTGCGAAGCCAATTTTAGGGGATTTTTTTTTCCTAAAATTTATAAAAATAAAAATAAAATAGATTTAAAATAGTTAATAAGATAAAATGTATCCTCTTCTTAAATACAAATATTTTAACCTATTAAAATAATTAAGAATTAAAATAACCTACTAAAATAATCAATTTCACAAACAAGACGATAAACAAGCTTGTTTTGAAGGGTAATTACAAATGGGCTAAGTGTCCACACCTTTTCATTTTAGATCCCCACTTCTTTAGCCTTCATCAACAAAATTACTTTCCTATTTATTTTATTTTATTTTTTATTTCTATCATAATCTCAAATATATTCGTTGAATCCCACCCCTACAACTCCTCCTTTTCTCTTCCGACAGTCCCCTTCCACTTCAGCGACCCTCCTCCAATGTCCCTTCATTGCTGATGACCCCACTCCTCCTTTCAATTTCCACCATCGCGCTTACAGGACTGCACTTACATTTTGGCAGGCACTCCAACCACTCTTTTTGCCTTCGCAACCACTCTTGCCATTGTTCAGAAAATCAATTTTGCACAAAAGCCAAATGTTCAATAATATGTAGCCAAACAAAAGGCATATATTCGGTTATGGAGCACTGAACATATTCAACAAGTTCAGCTTTTGTGTGACTGAACGAAAAGGAATCAACTAAATTGTGAAGTAAGAGAGAAATCGACGAGCAAAGAGAGTTGCACAAAAAAGAGATAAAAAAGAGTAAGTTCCAGAGGATAAGATGAAGATCGCGAAAAAGAGTCAATCTAGGTTGCTCATCGATTTGGTTTCAGGTCTAGGTTGCTAGTGAGAATGAAGATTGCGATCGTTGGGTCATGAGAGATGGGTGTCGTAACGATGGGAAGTGGAAGTGGTGGTGAGTTGGTCGCCAGAGGGTGTCGGCTGGAGTGGAAATGGTGGTGGGATTAAGGTTATGGTTAAACATGGAAGGATGAGGATGGGGACAAAATTAAAATTTGACATTAGGATAAAATTATAATAAAATTAAATAAAAAATTAGAGGGTTTAAAGTAAAAAGGCAGAGGTATTTAGCAGCCTTCATTACAAATACATCCCATTAAGTTTTCTTAAAATATAGATTGTCTTTGAAAAATTACTTATATTCTTTTGTAAAAATTTTTTATTTAACAGAATTAATTAAAAAAATAAAATTTCTGACTACTCTCGTATATAAAAATATATTATTTAAATTCTTGATTGTTGATTATTTAAATTAGGGGTGAAATCAGTGCAATTCGGTCGGTTTTTTCCAGTTTTTGGGCAAAACCAAGTTATTCGGTTTTGTAATTATGTGAACCGAACAGACTGAGGTACATACATAAACCGCACCAAACCAGTCTATGTGGTTTGGTGCGGTTGTTACGGTTTTGGGATTTAGAAAGAATTTGACAAATATATATAATGATCTAGAAATGATTACACACATATATATATAATACAATCAAGTGATTTACAAACATATATATATATATACATATGAGAGTCTACACCATGAAAAATCAAATAGCAAAGAGATATTGATCATGATTAAAATGTAATGTTGAAACCAAATGGGATTTTCAAAAGGGTTCCAAAAATTAGGGCTTTCAAAATCAAAATTAGGGTTTTCAAAATCAAAAGTTAGGACATGAAATTTACCTTAGTTCTGTGTCAAAATCGTTACACCAAAAACCGAGTAAAATAGGAGTAAACAAGTCTCTGCAAGATGGAGGGCTTTACCACGTCCTTGAAATTTACATTAGCCTTGTTCCTTCAAAAGGACAAAGATTTGAGAATCAGAGGGAGAGACGAGTGCGTTTCAAGTCGACTGGCAGTGCAGATTTAGAGAATTGAGTGATGAAGAAAAAGGAATAAATGAAGAAAGATATTGCTAGTGGTTGTGCTTTTAATAGTCTTAGAGAGAGGCGAAGGGTTTTTGATTTGGCAACAAATGGCGGTGCAGATTTGGAAGCATGAAGAAACCTAAGAATGGACTGAATTAGTGAGTGAGTGAGTGAGTGAGTGAGAGAGAGAGAGAGAAGATGAATCAGTACAGAGAGATGAGAGAGATTGCTTGTTTACCTAGGGAAGACAAAAAGGTGTTTTCAACTTTTCATAGTGGGAAGGCCAAAAGTTGTTATATTGAGTGAGCTTTAGGATTAAAACACGTGGGCAGCTAAGATGGAAGTTTATTTTGGTACGGTTCGGTGTAAAATTAACAAAAACTTGGACCGAAATCGAAAATTGAAAAATCTGAAAAATCATACCGACCAATTGAATGAGAAAGAAACAAACAAACCACAAATCGGCAGTTTCGTTTGATGCGGTTGGTCGGTTCGATTTTAGCAGTTGTTCTTTCATCTCTAATTTAAATTGTTGATTGAAGTATATTTTTGATGTCATTAAAAATTATTAATTGACTTGATGATTTATTAATAAAAAAAATTATTTATAATGCAATTCTAAACTTAAAGGGGCATGACGTAATTTCTATAATTATAGGGAATAATTCATATTTTAAATAAATTTCAAGAATATATTTGTAATTTGTCTAAAATTTAAGGATAAATTACACTATGACTAATTTATACTTTGTCTTTTTGAATTTCAAAATTCAACAGTTAACTCTCTTGAAATATTATCTTATTATAGTTAATCATTTTTATTAAGATTTTATTAGAAATTTACAAAAAATCAGATTATGTGTGAAGTGTATGACATATCTATTAAATTTTTAGGATAATAATATTCATTATTAATTATTTTAGAATAATAATACTTTTTTCTTATAATTTTATTTGCACTTTGTCTCTTTTAATTAATGGCAAAGTATAAACGGAGTAAAATTTAGGATAAAATCTAAGAATGTAAAAGTGTAATTTACCTAAGATTAACAGTGAGAGGTTGAATGTAATTTATGTAAGATTAACACTCTGTTTGGATCGTGAAGGAAGGTGAAAAAAGAAATTATTATAATTTCTCACTATTATATTTGGATGAATAAAAGAGAAAAAAATGTGATTTATCACTTATCTTGTTTGGATAAAGTAAGTAAGAGAAATGAAAAGAAATTATTTTATTTCATTTTACCAAAATAACCTTTCATATTAGTAAGTTATGTTTTTTTTATAAGGATAGTTTTGGTACTTTAAATAAGTTTCATTAAACCTAATACTTTTCTCACTAAATCTCCCTACTTTTCGTAACAAACAAAACACAGGTTTGATGAGAGTTTATTTCTCACCATCTCTCATCATTTTTTACTTTACTTAATCATCCAAACAAACGAAGGGTTTTCAATTCCTATTATCTTTTTTCTTTTCTCACCAAACTCTTCCATCCAAACAGAGTGTAAAACTGTAATTTACCAAATTTTCTTGCAACATTTAATGTAAACGGAGAAATTCTATTTCCATACACCTAGTTACCTCAGTCCACACACTTAATGAAATATTATTTTAACAACAATTATACCCTAAACTAAAATAACCGTAATGGACATCCACCAACATCAATAATATTATATCAAAATATTCTCTGTACACATCTTTTAAAAATAAAAAACAAAAAAAAATCTCAATTTACATCTTTTGAATAAAAAATAAAAAAAACTAAATCCTAATTTCTTCATTATTTGTCACTTCTTCCATTGTTTCTCACTTTGCTTCCTACACATTCTATACTTCTTTATTTGCTTGCAAAGCCATACTCTTATAACAACTCTAATATTTTTTTATTCTCTAGGTTTATACTCCATTATTTATATTGTTTTCTCATTAGTTCCATAATTATTTTTGATATTGTTATGGAAGAGTTACAAACCAATAGAAGCTCAAAATCAAGTAAAAATATGCCCAGTGACAGCAAAGCAGTAATGAAAGGGTTAGTTTTTTCATGCAGAAGTGTTTTTTTTTTTTTTTCGCAACTAATTCAGAGAACCAATGCCGAAATATTCTATTTTATTTGGAACTACATTGTCAAACAAATCAATATATTTCGGAACTATAGTGTCGAACAAATCAATCTATTTTAGAAACCAAGTGTTGAATTAAAAAATGAATTTCGAAAAACCAGTGCCGAATTCCCGAAACCACAACTCTTATTCTAATTTGTCAATGCACTCAACAGAGAAAATGAAACGATACCAAATGCGATAACGAAATCGAAACAAAGTAATAGTTACCTTCAACAGATTTCGAAACTAGAGTGTCGAATAGAGGAGGAGGGTTTTCAATGGAATTAGTGTCAATGAAAGTTCTTCAATGGAGGGCCTCCGGTCTTCAGTTTCTTCAACGGAGTTTCCTTCACTATCTTCACTGTGAACCGAAATAGGGCAAACTATTGTTCTTTAGTTTTGAATTGGTGCGTAGGAAGAAGGTTGAGGTGGTGTGTGTACAAGATATGAGTTGAGGGTATGATTAGAACAATTGGTGTGTGGAATGAGAACAAAAATTAATAATCAAATTACTGAGTGTGTGCACTAAGAAAAAATATACACTGAGGTAACTAGATGTGTAGAAATAGAATTTCCCAATTAGTACCTCAAACGATGACGCAAGTAGAGATTTAGGTCTTGTTTCAAGAGAAAGAATTAAAATAGTCAGTAATACAAAATTTCACATCTAATTTATAATCATTTTACTTTTTTTTCTCATAATCATCAAATCAACTACAAAAAAACTCAAACTTCCTAAACATAACTATTTTAGCCAGACTAAAATTGTCAAAAAGCCAAATGGCCAATTAAAATGACCAACTCCCCAACCAAGGCCTTAGCAAAGTCAGAATATGAAGACGACACTGTTTGGTTCCCATATGCAAGTTCCTATTTTTGCAACAGTTACAAAAACCCTATCACTGTTGAAAACCCCTATCAAGCTTCGATCTTCAAATCCAAGAAGAAGAAGAAAAGGGAGCGATCAAATCGAATCAAATTGAATCGAATCGAATCAAATCACAGCAACGGCCATGGTTGTGTTGAGGCGAGAGGGACGCCGTATGATCTCCCCCAATCCTATCAACACCCTCCGTTCCTCCCTCTCTCCTTTCCAGTACCATTATCTTCAATTTTCTCTGTCTCTGTCTCTCTTTCTCTATATATATATATACATCTCGAATTTCTAGATTCTACATGACTGTTTTCTTAAGGAAAATGTTCTCTATATTGAGGTTTATCTACTCATGCAACTTTTTGATGACTTTGTTCTTATCAATTGCTATTATCTTGTTCTTATTCAATAATTTCACATTTAGTTTGTTTGTGTCTTCAATTTAGCTAACAAGTCCTGCATCTTTGTGTGCTTATTATGCACACGGATTCACTCACTGGTTTTTTGTTATTTTATTGTATATGTGTAGAGGAGCAAGAGTAAGAATATACGAAACATTTGAAGGCAAATCAATCAAAAATGGGTTTCGCTCATTACAAATAATGATGAGATATCATATAAGCATTACTATGAGAATGGTAAAAGATTGATGTTACTAGGTTGCGATTCAAATTACATTATTCTTTTTATTATTATCTTCATCATTTAAGCAATCTTTGCATAGCTTGTTCCATGCATGCATAGAGAAAGGAGGATGGCTTTTGTAGTGAAGCCAAAATTCATATTAAAATTATTTACTGGAAACACACTCTGTAGGCACTTAAATTTTTATGTGTCTTGATCAACGTCTGATTAATCAAGACAAATATATTTTTTTGATTAATCAAAATTAAGATGGTCAAAATTTTCAAATGAATGTGGGTCCTACTAAAATTATGGATCTTAACCTATTTTAAATTATTGGTCACACGAAAAGAAAAGTGAACTCATTTTGACAATTGGGTCAACCCAAAAGTGTAGGACCCACAAAAATATTTTGTCAGAATTTGGTGGAATAATTCAAAATTTCAATGCAAATAATTTCTATGAAAAGGTAAATTGCATGTTTCTTGGAAATTAGTGTCAATTGTGGAGTTTTCAAAATTAACCCTCCCCTCCTAAGCCTATAAATAGAGGCTCTCATTAGAGGGAAAAGGAGATACATTCTTTGGCTAATAGTCTTGCAAGCTCCTAAGCAATCTCAAGACTCTGCCAAATTCTCTTCTTAAAATTCTCTCTAAAGTTCCTCAAACTTAGAAAAAATGATTATCAAGCACTACAAACTTATGCCAATCCTTTCAAGTTACAAATACAAATTTTGTCTTTCTTTTCAAAAAGATCATTTCAAAACTCATTCAAGATCAAGCCGTTCAAGCCCTCGATCAAGCCTTTCTTCTCCAAGTTTCTCCATTCAAAGACTTGAAGAAATTCATCAACTTGTCTAGTTCAGCAATAAGCTTTCACAGCCATTGAATTGCACCAATTTCGGAGATCGAATCAGACGATTTGTTCTTTTGTAATAGAGCAAACCACAGAGAATTGTACCTGTTTATTATAATCAAATAAAATTAATTATTTGTGTATTTATTTTGAGTCTTAATTGTAGGATATGAAATTTGTGTTTACAAATTTTGGCAAACCCAGTGGAACCTCTCTACCTCTTATCTCTTTCTCTTAAAGCATCTTCCCAAAACCTTGTTTGATCAAGCATAATGGCTTCAAAAAAAGTTCAAACTGCTCCGATCAATAAGGACGCTTGCAAGAATGCCACTGTCACAACTAGCAGTCCTTGATGAACAAAGGATTCTCTGCTAGAAGGTTTCTCCCCACACCCAAAACCCGTAGCTTCTTATGCAAACTCAAGTATAGGCTCACACTCAAGATCATCTCCTAGTAGTCCTTAATGTTCAATTTCATCGAATCACTCAGATTTGTCTCGCTCAGTAGCTATGCAAGTCATGACCACTAACACCACTTCAGTGAAAGAACAATTGGCAACCATGGCTCGTGCTATTGACAAGCTCACCAAAATTGTAGAAGAGAAAGATCTTTAGATTGCCACCTTGATGAACAAGTTAGAAGCACGAAATGCTGACGAGACAAGTCCAGACAATTCTCATCCACCTGGCTTTACACCACAATGTGCATTTATTGAGAAGGTGAACCTTACATCTAAGTCCATACAAGTTGTTGATGAGGAAACTTGCCATACATTTGTTGTGAGGCAAGCGATTAGCACAAGTAGTCAACCAACATCCATTGCTTCTTTATCTGTTCAACAACTCCAAGACATAATTGCAAATACCATCCGAGCACAATATAGTGGGCCCTCACAAAGCGCTTTCATGTAGTCTAAGCCTTACACAAAGAGGATAGACATTCATAGAATGCCTAATGGATACCAACCTCCCAAGTTCTAGCAGTTCGATGGAAAAGGTAATCCTAAACAACATATCGCTCACTTTGTAAAAACTTGCAACAATGCCGGGACAAACAGAGATCTGTCAAGACCCAAACCTGCCCCTGTAGGTTTAGCGTCATAATTGGCCAGTAATCATAAATTACCTATGGCCTCTATACAAAAATCTCTTAATATAAAGTATGGGGCTTAGCGGAAGTTAAAATGACATAGAAATTATCCATTGAGCTGTGCGTATATGTAGAGATCTAGTATATCAAACAAAGTTTTTCCAAAAGTGTAACCATCATAACTGTACAAAGTCATGTCTTACAAAAATACAACCCCAACCATACACAAATACAAAATCACTGAAACACACAAAAGGGGTTCGACTAGCATAGCTCCACTCAAGCTTGGTTACTTCACTTGGAAGCTCTTCAAAGGGCTGACTTGGCTAAACTCGAGGCTTTCCTAACTCTGATGTTCAGCTTGCCCACCTACATATATATATATATATATATAAATAGCGAGTTAGAGCCCAATGAGTAATAATAGAATAAAAAGGTTATATGAATGAAGCTCAATAATATTGTCATACCAAATTTCATATCATCGTCAAGATCTTTCAATATCGTTTTATGTAATACATCCATTAAGTGACAACATTCCAATGATAATGGACCATATGTCAATCAATCGAAAAGCCATAGTATTGTTTTCCCCAGGCAAGGGCCTAGCCATGGTATTGTTGCCCCCAGGCAAGAGCTTAGCCATGGTATTGTTACCCCCAGGCAAAGGCCTACCTTCGATGGATGCCATAAAACCATTTCAAAATAGAATTTCATTCATTATAAGAAAATAACGTTTTCAATAGGCCATACTATCAATTATCAAATCATTTCAATAATTCATTCAATCAATCACATATCTATTTCGATAGCAATAACATTTTCAGAAGTAAAGATCATTTGGACATATCTTTATAAAGTAATTACTCACAGTGGTTTGTGTTGTCACTAAGCCTCGAACATCCACCTAAACAAAACACATAACAAAGCACAATTGAAACTCCATTTCATTTTAATTCAATTCTCTTTATGTGTTTCTAACTCATTCTATGATTATATGAGTCCAAATGGTGCCTAAGAACACTAGGAGTGGCATGCGATGCAAATATGCACTTAAAAGAGTTAGTCAAAATTTGCTAAAAACTGGGTCTTCGCTTGAGCGTAATTTCCTTCGCTCGACGGGAGTTCAAAAACAAAGGTGGTCACTCGAGCGCAACTTCTATTACTTGAGCGATCTGCAAACTTGCCAAAAGTACTGATTGCATGAAATTCCCGCTCAACGGTCGCTCGAGCGGAAGACTAAGTAAAAAGGGTCCTCGCTCGAGCGATCTGTAAAATTTTATAAAACTTTTGGGAGCTCGATTTTCACGCTCGAGCAAGGTTTTCCTCGCTCGAGCGGACAAGCCGAATTTTGAAATTTCCAGAACTGTGTTTGAGCTTCAAGTTGATATTCAAAGTCTCAAAACTTGTGTTTTTGGTACAAAAACTTGGAAAATCATTATATAACATGAAAATACTTCCAATTTAAAACCATTTATTCAAAATAATGCTCCAATTGTCCAAATTTGAGC